>JAZHYW010014298.1:0-156040 GCA_037355805.1 Ixodes ricinus | reverse complement strand
GTAGTGTGGCACAAATCGTGGCTACGCCGGCCTCGACGAGTGTCTTGTGTGATGAGGCGCTTCGGGGCGTGCCAAGGCAAATTCTCAGTGCCACCCTCTGCGCCCTCTCTAGGTTTTCTTGTTGTGTGCTGTTTAGCGTCACCAATGGCAGCGCGTAGGTCGGGCAGGACACGACCAGGCCCTTGTACATTGCCAGCATCATGGCCTGCGAGGTGCCCCACGTTCTGCCTCCAAGTGCCCGCAGGGTGTTTGTTCTTGTGTGCATCTTCTGGAGCACTGCATCTACAGCCGGCCTCCAGGACACACGCGCGTCGAGCAGCAAACCCAGATATGTTGCTGTCTTTTCTGATTTTATCGGTGCTCCCTCGATGTGTAGTACCGGACGAAATGTTCGCAGTATTGGAGCCTGGAACAAAGCCGTGGTCTTCTCAGCCGAGATGCCGAGGCCCAGTTCGTGTAGTCTGTGCACCGTGTTGGTCAGTGCCCGTTGCAACTCTTTCACCATTTCCTGTCTGCGATTTGGTGGGCTGGTGGCCCAAAGTGCCACGTCGTCTGCGTATACCGCCATGTTCACGGGGAACTGTGGTCGCGCTCCAACTCCGGCAGCCGAAGGGAGAGACGCGATCGCGATGGAGAAAAGCAGCGGGCTCAGCACGCTTCCCTGAGGCACACCGGCTGTTATCCCGCGTGGTGTGCTGTAAGTGTTGCCGACACGTACACGCAGTGTTCTCTCGGTAAGAAATGCACGTATGTATGACAGGGGGCGCCCGGTGATTCCGAGGTTCCGGAGAGCCGTGAAGATGGTGTCATGGGGGAGCGCATCGAAGGCTTTCCTCACGTCTAGGAAGACTGTGGCCGTCGACCAGCCCCTTTCTTTAGCTTCCTCCATGGTGGTGGTGAGGTCTGCAATGGAGTCCGCAGTGCTCCTGTGTCTCCTAAAGCCGGAGAAGCAGTCTGGAAGCGCGTCTACTGCCTCCAGGTGGTAGTTTAGACGTCGCAGCACCATTCGCTCCAGTAGCTTGCCCAAGCAGGAGGTTAGTGAGATGGGCCGGTAGGAGCTCAAATCATCGGCCGGCCTTCCAGACTTGAGCAGGGGCACGGTAGTGGCCTCTCTCCAGGCCCTTGGGATCTCAGCACTGCTCCAAACCTTGTTCATGTAGTCAAGGAGGCTGTCGTGGCACGACTCGTCCAGGTTCCTGATGGCCTGGTTCGTTACTCCGTCGGGGCCTGGGGACGAGCGCTTGCGCGGGCATGCGTCGATGGCGTGTCTTAGTTCGTGTAGCGTGAAGGGGGCATCCATAGCCTTCATGCTGGGCGCCGAAGGGTCTCTGCGGGTTGACCAGTCTGGGGGCTGGGCCCACCAGCGGGCGGGTTGGAACCTTTGTGAAGAGGTCTGCGAGTAGTTCTGTCACCTGCTGCACTGTCGCTCCTCTCGCTAGGGCCAGACCAAGTATTGGCTGTCTTGGGAGCGGACGTCCGGCAAGCGTTTTCACCATCCGCCAGGCTCTTTTTCCTCCGGCTGGCAGGTGAAGTCTAGAGCAGCAGAGGTCCCACTGCCTTTTTGCCAGCTTTTTCCCGTGGCGGCGGAACTTTGCGTCTAGTCGCCTGTACTCCTGTATGTCCTCCGGCTTGTTGGTCCTCCAGGATCTCCGTTGTGCGCGTCGTCGTTGAGCTCTCAGGCGGAGCCAGTGCATGTCCGGGTTTGGCCTTGTGATGGGTATCTGTACCATTCGTGTGGCTTTTTTAAGTGCTTCGGCGATGTTCTCGGGGGCAAGGGGTGCGCCAGAGTCTACAAGTTTTTCCAGCTGTCCTCTGTACTCCTTCCAGTCCACGGGGTGGCAGGTCTTGAGTGGGGCTTTGGGTGGCTTCCCGATGATGATGGGAAGGTGGTCACTGCCCCAGCTTTCCTTCTCTGGTCTGGCTGTCAGGCGTAGTCCTCTGGTAATAAATGTGAGGTCAAGGACGCTGCCTTCCACTCCTGGGCGGACGAATGTTCGTTCTCCGCTTGTTATATTACGGAGTGCCAAACCATCCAGAGTGGACTGTAATGCACGACCCCTTGCGTCCGTTTTCTTGTCACCCCATGTCTCGTTGTGGGAGTTAAAGTCGCCTGCGATTACTGCCTCACCCTTGATTTGCGTGCAGATGTCCACAATTGTCTTTGGGTCCCAGTGACCCTGCGGCCGCACGTACGCGGACACGAAGGTAACCGGCCTTCCCTTGATCTCCACTGTGACACCCACGTACTCTTCAGTCTCACTGCACAAGTCTTTGAGGTTCACTTCAGTCTGTCCAAGCCTCTCTCGTACCAGCAACATGGCTCTTGGGAATTTTCCTGCTCGCGTTGCTTTGCTCATATAAGTCACGTACCCTGAGATGCGAATGTCTTTTGTGTTCGGTTCCTGGAGGGCCAGGGCATCATATACATTGTCTTGCAGATGGTCGCGAAGCCCTGGCAGCCGCGATTGTATTCCGTTAGCGTTCCATTGTAGCAGAGAGCACGTGATGGGGTGTTTAGATGTTGGATTAATGTTGCTTCCCATTTTCAGTTGTTGGTGCGGCTGCTCCTAGCTGGCTTACGACCACTTGCAGTTGGATGAATTGCTGGAATATTTCTGCTCCCGGCTGGTACTGATGTAGGAGAGGAACCCCATCTTGAGAAGCTGCGTCTTCTATGGCCAGAGAAAACTGAGGTCTTTGCAGTTTAGGAAATGAAGTGCCGGAGTGGTAGTCGTCAGAAAGCGAGAATCGTTGAAGTCCCTGGGTCAGATGAGTATAAAATTCGTAAAGATGAAAACCTAATCTATATACACTGCAGTATAGTTCCGGCATTTTTCCCGGTCGTCGTTTACCAATGAAGGCACAACATTGGCTGTGTTTGGTGCGTCGAATGAGGTAAGCCTGAAAGAGCTTCAGAGAATCATTAAAATAATGGACTCTAATGAAAGAATAGCCTTGATCACCTGATGAGGTGTTGACTCCGGTGTTATTGTTGACAATAATCTACGAAGAGTAGTGAACACGAGTGGGATTATGACCTTGAAGATAGAGGTAGTTTCTCCTTCGGTTTTCCGGTTAGGTGCCAACGTATGCAAATCGGAAGGCTTGTTTGAAATTATGTCTTTGATGTTTTGTTTATCCCAGAAGGATGCTTTTTCAGTTCCTCCGGTGACGACTCTTGAGGTGGTTGCTACAGCATCGGGGTGTTCGTTTCTGCTCTCTTGTTTTCCAAGGGGAGGGAACTCTTGAACAGTCCGTTGTGGAACACTTTTGATGGTGGCATCAGGTTGTGGTGTGTCATTTTCGGCAGTTTTCTTGCTTATTTGGTGTTTATTGTGTACAGCACCTCTCGCCTCACGAAAAGTGGTGTTGTGTTTCAGCTGGTATCTCGTGACCTCTGTCTCTCTTACTTTCACTGGGCATTCGGCTGCGTTGGAAGCATGCTGTCCTTGACAATTCACGCATCGCGGGTTGGCTGTGCATTCACCTTCGTGGCACTGCCCACATCGATAGCACAGCTGAGAGGCCGCTGTGCATGCAGCTGCAATGTGGCCAAACTTGTGGCATTTGTAACATTGCAGGGGTCGTGCTCGGTAGGGAAGTACCTCAGTTCTGACAAGACCCACTTTGACATGTTGGGGTGGCACCTTTCCTGTGAAGGCAACGCGTATGACGGGCGATTTCTTCCCGAGTCGCTTCACTTCTGTTATGCCAACAGAGGACTGTAGATGCGTCTTTACGTCGTCCTCTGTGCAATCAGGGTCAATATCTCGGAGGACGCCGAAAGAGTTCGAGCGGTCTCTGGGCAGGAAGGCTGTCACTGGCAGTGCACAGAGTTTCGTTAACTTGAGCAGTTCGGCTTTAAAGAGGGGTCTTTTTGTGTCAACAGCGATGATGTTGCGAGCCTTGTTAATTCGGATTTCACTCACCATGCCTGGTGCAGCGTTGTTCAGAAAGTCGGTGAGCTTGATTTTGCTGAGTGACTGAGCTTGGTGGTTTCCAGTGGGGATGAACAGAACGGTATGACCGACTTGCAGGTTGGCTTCATCCTTGAAAGGTGATGTTGAATCCAGGCACCTCTTGCGCCGTTTCTTTCCGTGAGCGACCTCGTATTCACCGTCGTTCGATTGCATGTCGTCATCATCGCAGGCGGATACGATCGTCGAGGAGGAGCAGGTGGCGGCTTCATCGTTGACGTCCATAGACGGAATTGTATAGCCGTCCTTGACGATCGTTGCTGAACTCGCCTGGTCTTTGTCTAAGTCGGGGGGATGGTTCGGTGACTCGGTGGTCATCTTCGTGGATGTCTTGGCCTCCAAGAAGGAGGCCGTTTGTGAGAAGAGGTCCGGTGCCTCTCTGCTTGTTTGTGATCGCAAGAATATAATGTGGAAAAAAGCAGTTTACCGGTTATTTACGAAAAGCCTCAGGAGATGGGGATAGAATAAACAGGTGCAGTCTCGTCGTCGTAGTCGTCCCCCGTTTCGTCTCTATGTTCCTATACTTACACCCCGAGCATGTTTTCTTCTTCTGCCTTTTTTTTTAAAAATCGGATGACACCTGATCGTTTTTTTTTGTCGAATTTGGAACCAAATTTTTGGCATTTTCAGGTTTTTTTTTTTGCGTTGTAGAAATGTGGAGCTTATTAGCGAAACTTGTTAAAAACTCGCTTGAAAAAAACATTAAAAACATCGGCTGATTTTTTGGGGAGAAAAATTGTTTATTTTTCGCAGTAGCACTGATCCAGTGTTACTGCGTGGTTATTGCCGCCTTTCTTAGTAAAATTCCAGATGTCCTTCGTTCGTTTTGCACATATATCCCCCATGCTGAAAAGCGCCGGCGTCCTGTTCGCGCTAACAGTGTCCGACAGTGCACGCAAGTTTAAACACGCTATGGGGTAAATCCAAAGACATTGCAGACGAGTGAATTAACCGTCTCGTCCCTAAAAGGATTGTAAACCCAGGCAAGACGAGTCCTTGGATTTCTCGAGAAATAATACAGTTGGGCAGAAAAATTCATAGACTGAGAAAAGCTTTCAAAAGGGCGAACTCAAACCAACCGTCTCACACCCTCCAACGTCTTGTCGCGGAGCATAAAGGTAAAATTAAATATGCTAAATTTCGTTACCATAGTACAACCCCTGTCGATTTCATAAAAATGTCACCTGCGAAGTTTTGGCGTCACATTTCGCCGAAACGTGTCTCCCTAAATAGCTTTTACGTCGACGGTATTCTTACTCAGGATAGCAAAAGGATAGCAAAGGGTTTTAATAGTACTTTACTTTTGTCTTTTCGATCGATAATCTTGAGGCTCCTATTTTCCTGCACTGTAATCATGACGATTCTTTGAGTGATCTTGTCATATCAGAAGAAGGTGTTCTCAATTTATTAATCAATGTCGATTGCAAGAAAACTCAGGGACCCGATGTGCTATGCTACCAATGCATTCTTGAAGCGGTATGCTCCAAGGATAGCGAAATATTTGTGTATCATTTTTGAAAAAATCTCTCTCAAATGCAGATTTGCCAAGTGACTGGAAAATAGCTAAAATACAACCAATTCAGAAAGAAGGCAAAGAAACCGATCTGTCAAACTATCGTCCTATTTCAATAACATCTCAGTGCTGCAAAATACTGCAACATATAATTGGAAAGCATATCAGTAGCTTTTTATGGCAACATACTAAGTTCGCACCAACACGGATTTAGAGGGAGCTACTCGACAATCACACAGCTCTTACTTAATGTCCATGATTTTGCTTCCGCACTCTAGTAAAAACAAACAGATGGATGTTATATTTTAAGATGTGGCTAAGGCTTTTGATGCTGTCCCGCATACTAATCTGTTACAAAAGCTTACAAAAGCTTCATAGCTACACGCATTTCTGACAAATATGCTGCAATTTGTTTCCTTTGGTGGTTCTGCTTCGAATAGATGCAGTGTTACATCCGGTGCACCGCAGGGTTCTAGTCTCTCACCACTAATATTTTTACTGTTTATAAACGACTTATGTTCAAATATTGATGTAAATATCAAATTGTTTGCTGATGATTGTATTCTATATGGCATCATTGATTCCCCTGATGACCAGCTCAAACTAAACATGTGTCCTTCTAAGGTTGCCTCCTGGCGCAGGACTTGGCAAATTAATTTGAACCCATCCAAGTGTGTAACTATGTCCATAACACTAAAGAAATACCCTTACCTTTTTAGCTACAGCGTAGACGGGCATACATTTAACAGCGCCTAAGAGTACAAGTATCTGGGAATTACCATTTCGAATAACTTGTCCTGGAACCCCCTACTGCTTCTGTTACCTCCAAAGCTACAAACGAACTCTGGCAACTAAAACAAACACTTAAATTCGCAACCCTTGAAGTTAAATTACTAGCATGTAAAACGTTAATTAGGCTAACACTGGAATACGCACGCATCGTCTGGAACCCCTACACAGTCGTCAATATAGAGAAATTAGAAATGGTGCAGAGAAAGGCCCTGTGATTTATTTTTAATAAATATGGGTGGTACGATTCGCCGACATCATTAATGAAGCAAACAGACCTCACTGGTCTTTGGCAACATCTCGTCGTCTGCTTCGCACTCACTGGTTGTTACCGCGTATCTTTTATTCTTTGCAACTTTCGTCCGTGCTGTTTTGGGAATGCAAGTTATCTTCATGGTGCGCTTAGATCCCAACGAGCCAGTGAAGGTGGCTCTGGTACTGGGAGTGCCAGAGGACGAAATTCACCGCATCTTTACGTGGTGAATGATGTTGATTGGGGCGAAGCTCTGGTGGTGCTTGTCTGCTTAGACGCTGAGCCGCAGCATGCCGAGCGTTTCGTTCGTTTTCATCCATGTCAGAAAGAGAATGTGTGGTATGAAACGTGGTTATATACGCATTTCAGCATTTGACCGCAGCGCCCTCTCTGTAGAGGGCGCTGCGGTCTGCCCTCTGGTCTACAAACGTTCAGCCAATGCATGCAAAGTTTAACGCGATTATATACGCATTTGACCACAGCGCCCTCTCCTGTAGAGACGTTGAGCGGCTACATGCAACGTTTTATCCATGACATCCCCAGCTCTTGAGTTACTACCACATCTTAGAGCCCCTACTCGTCCCGCAGTCGTGGCCGAGTGGTTAAGGTGATGGATTAGAAATCTATTGGGGTCTCCCCGCACAGGTTTGAATCCTGTCGACTGCGCAAACTATTTTTTAATGCGAATAGCATTCTTTGGATACTTCACGCACTTTTCGTCTATGTATCTATTTATCTATCTATCTGGCTATCTAACCTCTTACGCCGCGGGTCGATAAATAAATAAAAAGACCGGCGCCGGCTGGGATTCGAACCGTTGACCCTTTGATCAGCAGGCAGACGCGCTAACCACAGAGCTTATGAAGGCAGTCATTCAATGACCTTCTAAAAGGTTGTTTATATATTTACCATAGGACGCGCTTTACAGCGCTGTCACTACCGGTGACGCGCGTTTCATGCACGAGGGCTCATTCCGCTTCGTGAGGCTGAGCATCGGCCGCTAGCTCACCCTCTCCCGCGCTCGGGAGAGGGTGATGTAGCGGCCGTGCTCAGCCTCACGAGAGCGGAATGAGCCCTCGTGCATGGAACGCGCGCGCACCGGTAGCTGTGACAGCGCTGTAAAGCGCGTCCTATGGTAAAGATATAAACAACCGTTTAGAGTACCGTTGGTTGAGGCTAGCTGAGACGCCAGAAAGTCTGGTCGGTACCATTTTGAGTGTTTGTGCGTATGGCGCGTGCTTTGATCGCCTTCCTAAGTGACACAAACGCACGTGCTGGGCTGAGGAGATCGTGCGCAGGGCTGTGAAAGTGTCAACAAATTTAGAATCGCCTCAAGAGTGGGCTGGCGTATCTAGAGTGTGCCGGCCACCTGACGAACGCGCATAACTCCGCACCGTTTGATGCTATTCGCATTAACGTAGATAATCATTCCCAAAGGATGGGTTCTGCTGATTTTTTTGTAACATTTTTTGTTCTTTAATTTCTTTTTGCCCTACACGAGCACGTGAGCAGGTGCTCACGTGTTCGTGAGCACGTGAGCTCACGAGCCCGATGCCGAGCACGAGCACCAGCAAGATCGATGTGAGCAGGGATGCCGGACGGACAAGGCAAGACGCTACAGGAGCTTCGCCCTTAAAAGAGGTTTGCCGAAGCTGTCGGGCGGAGTTTCGGCGGCTTTATCGGCGACAAGCACCGGGCACCCCTACGATTCTACGTTGGATGGGACGCCTTAAAGAGGAGGGAAACATCCCAAAAAGAACACCAACAAAAGTGGTGTCATCACCGAAGCTGACGCTAGAAAATACGGCACTCGGTGCATTCACGGAAACTTTCATTCACGGCGACCCCCTACCGACGTGTAGAGCACTGCTGACATCTGTCGACTGTTGCGCGAATCAGACACCTTTGATTAGCAAATGACCGCCGTAAGTAGAGATTTTATGCATTTTTTTATTTTTAACTTTTCACTCAGGCAACTTTGTTCGGAGAAATTTTTGCCTCCGTAATGCACGTTCGTCGGCCACCTCCGTGAAAAACTTTAGCTTGATACGTTGAAAAACCGATACATATCGTCCCTTCAAACACCCATCGTTCCCTTTGACTCACTCTGTGTATAGTCAGATGACCCGATAAAAACGCCTCAGAATTAATCACGCAAGAAGTGTGCACTGAAGAAGCCGTGACGTGCGTTCCTTAAGTTCTCGGTGACTACCTACACGAAGGCGAGCGAACTTCCCACTTGAAAACAAACCAGCGGCGAAGTAACATTATAGTATTCTTTTTATTCCGACCCTTTACTCTGTTACCCTCCCAGATACACGCGTATTTACACCATCAAGTTTATATATTTTAAAATGCGTATATTAGAGATTATTAAAACATATGTGCGCGAGGTGCAGAAAAAAAAAAAGTTATTACGTGCATGGTGTGTAATCAGACTGTCAGCAAACCAAAAATTCCGTATATTTCCATAAAGGATTCCGCAATATAGTGAAATACAAACAAAACAAAAAAAGGATTTCCCTAATCGATTAGTTTTGCGCGGTACGCAGCGCTACCTCCGACAAACGCGCAATCCGCTAGCATGGCCCGGGATTCCGAAAGGAAACATTTGTTATCTCACTGTCACCATTCCATTTTCACTCTCCTGGATTTTGCGAGTAGCAAACCAAATTGGTTCTTGACTCCCCACCCCGTCCCAAAAGGAAGTGGGCTCCTCGCGTTCCAGGCCGAGGTGTTCCATCAGCTGCAGTCACGCAGCCGACGACCCGGCTTAGGATTGAGCATTGCGTGCGTTCTTGCTCGGCACGTTGCGTCTTTATATTTGTACGGAGAAACGTTGCAACAGATTTTACCACGACCCTCGAAGCGCGAACGAGCTCTTTGTCACGAAAGCAGACAAGAGGTAGGATTTGATCTTGATGTAGGTCGCAGATAGTGTGCTATTTTTCCCTGAAATATATTTATGTGCATATTAAAAAACAAAAAAAAAACTTAGTTTTATTAGGGGATTGAATGGCGCATTGGACAAATATGTGTGAAGCCATCGGAAGCAATTAAGCGGGTTTTGTCCCGGAAGTCAGCACTTGACAGGTTTTCCAACTCTTCCGAGTATTGGTCAGAGCAGTGTCCAAGGCACTAGATTGTACGGAAGAAACGTGAGGGCGCAAAGTACCTGGTGATGGTTGAACATATATTTGTTTTTTCCTCACTCACGGGGTTTTGTCGTGAAATACGCTAAATTGTTTTTTTTGTATATCTCAAGGGAGCCTGCTTGTTGCGCGGAAGATAGCAATAACAGAGCCGAAGACCCAGGAAGTTTATTGGGAAACCGTATACGTAGTGAGCATTTGTAAATTCTATTTGATCAAGCTTGCATGTCCCACGTCCAAATACTTCATTCTAGACATGTAATGCTACTGCGGATTGTTAAAACCCACCTAAAAACGCAAGAGAGTCTGTACGAAGACATCGACTGCATGTGCCAAGAAACGCACTATAGACACCTGACTTCCTGGTGGCTTCACTCGCGCCAGACTTGGAGAGCGGCGAAAAAACCGTCCCGAGGTAACGTTGGCAGGCCATTCAACAAGCGCTCAAATTTTGTTTAGATAAATGCATTAGATCATTTAACCTGTGGGTGAATGTACGCTAATTTACCATAGAAAATGCATTTTTTGCCGTGTGTAACTTACTAAAAGCGTGAGACGCAAAAGAGAACCGCGAAAGGGTTATGACGAACAGAGCTACAATATCAGCGCTGCATCAGAGCTCAATAGAGGCAAGCACGTCACTCCCAGTGGGTGGCGTGAGCGATCACGTGACCGATTCGACAATTAACGTCAGTCTCGTCGGTTGTTGTGTTATAAGAGTCGATGAACACGTAAAAGATTACACCAATAGTCACCGACCCCCAAAATGTATCCTACGTATTAAAACACGACGAACGTACCGCCACAGTTTTTACATTTCACCTGAGAGATGCTAGGAGGAAAATGGTCTTTATCAAACAATATGAGAGCCACTGCCTGTTTCCAAGAACAAGCAGCTATGACTGTGCGAAATAATTTTGATGAAAGGTCACTGTTAGCTCGTGCTGAACAGCCACGCGGACAGCTATGGCGGCCGTTAAATAATCTTAAAGGGGACTGTAGCGAACTTACTGAGCGCAAACTATTTGTTCAATTTTCGCTTATGATTCATGAATGCTCGTGCAGCGGGAGCCCTAACCAAAGTTACAAATTTATACCTTTTTAGATTTGCTGTAGATGGTCTTAAGTACTTCGTGGCAAAGCATACATAGAACGGGCTGGAAGCATTGCATGTGCTGACCAATAAAGTGAAATATCAAAAAGGGGGGGGGGGCACTGGAGGGAGCATTGTTGACAAGCCCACATAGGAAGGGTAGCTTGAACAGAACTTTAGAAAAGTCTAGATTAAAAGAACACGCCGAATACGCCGTATGAAAATGTAAAGTCCTGATAATACATCCTTTTTTTTATGATTGACGCTTTTATTTTACAAATAACTCCTCTTCAAAGAAAGACTCATATACCCCCCCCCCCCCCCCAATACCAGAAACAAATTTGCAACCTCGTTTTACACAAATCTCATCGAATCAGTAGCGTTTTCTACGGGGGCAGTTCTTCCCTGAATTTGTAGAAATGCACATCTCATAGACTTCATTCAGCGAGAAACGGTCAAAGCTTTTCGCGTTCAAAAAGACGGTAGGCTGCTTAGGCCATTCGTAGTCTTTTCTTTTTTCGCTTTTTGGCTTTCCTTTCCCGTTGCATGTAAATCTGTTTCACTTTTTTTTCTAACTTACCCACGTTTTTCTTTTTCTATTCTATTTTATTTATATTTGTTTTATACGCGTGCTTGTTAACTTACTTGACTGCCCAAAAGCTTAAGCTCCATGAACTAGCAAGCTCCTAGCAGACGAATGCTCGCGCCATAAGAAAAAACAAGAAAAAACATTACACTGATACCAGAGCAGCGAAGCGAGCTAGGCCACTCCAAAAAGGAACTGACAAGAGCTAACGAGATTTTGCTCGATATTCAACAGACGACAACTCGCTGTCAAAGGCACCGCAACCCCACTCCCCTCCCGTTTTTCTCCCGAGGAAGAGGGGGCGGGAGGGAGGGTTTAGCGTTCTTGCCTTGTAGAATTATAAAAGGAATCAAGCTCAGCTTCCCCCTTTCCTGGTCGGCAAAAAAGCTCGCAGGCCCTTTGGCTCTACAGCGCTTCTGGCCGGGAGATGTCGCAGCAGACTGTCGGTGCCTTGGAACGATACGTCTACGGTGCTTCCGAAGCCATTCAGCAGATTCACTGCGATTCTCGAACCGAAAGGCCGGGATGCAAGCGTGCAAGTGGCCAATTACGAATTGTCCTTGCTGGCCTCGTCGACGACGGGCTCGATCGAATGGTTGGATATAACGAAGCTTTTCTTTTTCCTTGGTGCTACCCTTCGTTGCTTAGGGGGCAAATAAACGGGTCTATCCAAGCGTGCTCAAAGACCAACTTAAGGGCAGAGTAGGGGGGGGGGAGGAACTTTTTTTTTTACTACATCGCTAAAAGACAGGTGATTTTTTTTATTTATTATTTTAAACGGCGCTGCTGACTGACCTTATTTTTTGTTTTGTTCGAGAATGAGTACGTTTTAGTTCGAAACGTGGTTATAAGTGCGTGAATGATAGAGGCTAAAGGAAGAGAAGTGATTTTGCTATATTGCTCGCGCTAAATGGCGTTGCATTTACTGTCTCGCATGTTACGTTGCGAGTCCCTCTGTACAGTCACCTGAACGAAAACCAGCGAGTGACACGGTTCAAAAAACAACAAAAGAATATCCAATCCAGAAAGGCGATTCATCCTCACACACTAATTCGATATGCACATTTCACTTCCTCCTGTAGGTAATAATCTGGTTCCTAAGCGTTTTCTCGAGTTCTCATTCTCTCATATTTATAATTTGACAATGTAGGCTGACGAGCGTATTGGTTGAGTTGAGGGAAATCGAAATTTTAAGACACAGGCGGGAAAAAATAATATAGACTCTTTAAAAAATATATCTAAAGAAAGTGTACGTTATATCTCTCGTCCCACCTGTGTCTTGTTCTTTCGTGTTTTTTTTTATTATCTGATCGCGTAGGTATTCTTCGTCTTCCACAGGAAAGTTGAGGCGCAGGCAGTTGTGCATAGCGTTGCTTAGTAGGACACTAGACCCTGTTTCACAATAAGTTTAAACAAAGCCGAAGGTAAGCGCAAGTTCGTCTGCTTATTCTTCAGAACGCACTGACGTCAGGAAGACGCCGAACTCTGATTGGCTCCAATTGAAAGATAGTGGGTAGACCTCGAAGCAAGCTGCCTCGAGGTCTACATCCTATCCTTCGATCAGAGCCAATCAGAGCTCGGCGTTTTTCTGACATCAACACAACCTCTGCAAAAGAAGCAGACGAAATTGCGCTCCGTATGCGACCAGACGGAGTCGACCAAGCAGCGTCAAAAACGCATCGTCGTGACTCTGGTCGTATTTGTGCGTTTGCTCTCGTCACCTGAAACCAATCACTCACTGAGAAGAAAAAGAAAAAGGTATGCGCAGGATTACGACGCATTCACCGAGCGTGTTTGGTTTAGCCGGACAATGCGAACGCACAACTACGACGAGTGCCGTGACGATCGATGCGTGCTTTTAAGCGGTTAAAATTCTACACTCTAAAAAAAATTAAAAACAAAATCTGGTTGTAGGCCATTTGTAGAGCCGGGGTCATACTGTTTATACGTGATACAGAGGACAGTATGCAAACAGATTCGAACGCGAGTCACCACGAGATCCGTGCTTCGAATGCCGCATGGCATATATGGGTTCGAGGGGAAAACTTGGCACGCGGCATTCGAACCGCGGATATTGCGGTGACTCGCGCTCGCTGACTGTCTTTTTTTTTTTTGATGATGTATGAGCAGTGTGACGCCGGCTTTAGGGGTTCTTCGGCTAGTCCGTATATAGACGATTTGCTATATTACCCAAGCATCAAGGAGAATGCAGGATTGGTGTTCCACGCGCCACACGCGCAGGCCTTCCCCGTATAAAAGATTCAAAGTAAATAACCAAAATAAAGCGTTGATGATCGCTCGTGCAAGATGCCATTTGTTTTAGATATTTGCTTTGGAAAAGTTACTACTACTGAGGCCAGCACGTGCGGCGCGTGGAACACCAATCCCTGCATTCTCCTTGATGCTTGGGTTGCTTGGGTAATACAGCAAAAGGTGTATTGCGCCCTAAAAAAAGATATTTTAAGCACCCCTAAAAGGGTTCTTCGTGAAAACGAAAACCTTTAAGGGGTTCTTGTAAGCCATTTCTTCTAATGGGAAAGAGTTCTTCGTCGTCCAGTTGCCATTCTGGTGCGCCATTGGGCGACAGTTCTCGAGGCAACCGTTCTTCGCGAGCTAAAAGAGTTCTTGGGATGTCAAAACACTTTTCACGAACGGATTTTTATTTATTTTCTTATTTCTAGAGTGTAGGTTGTTTTTCTGCAGCGAAGAAGCATGCGCGATGTCGCTTTAGGTCACAGGCTCTCGGCACTCTTTTTAGTTCCGAGTTTCGATTGGGTGTGCCTTGACAGCCGATATTCAAACTCGCTATATACCGTCCCTGGCCCCTCAAATGGCAGGCAGGGCATGGCATATTACGTACATGCTTCGTGCTACGTGATTCGCTCTTCGGCGTTCTTATCGGGTAGTGCCGCAGTGTGATTGGCTGCCAAGCAATAACGAGCCGCTCGAGGCTCGCCACGCCCCCTTGTTTCTGAAGCTGCAGGCGACTCTAGCGCAAAGCATGTGATATTTTTTTTATTATTTGTCTTTTTTAACGTGAAATGTTTTTCTGGCTAGTTCCGGATTTTGCGAAGCCGCACTTTGTAAAGCCGTGGCCTCTGACGTCCCATAATGCAACGCGACCAGAGTACTATTATGGGACGTCGGGGACCTATGGTCTACATCCTATCGTTCGAATCAGTTTTCCCCTAAAATTAGTGGGAAAATTGACGTCACGTGATCTATACGACAATTTAGTTTCTGCTCTGAATTTAGCGGGAAAATTAACTTCACGTGACCTACGCACCAACTCAGTTTATGTCACGTGAGGCTAGAACGTTTCACGTATGTAACACGATTGCCCAACAGTTTCTCATAACATTTTTTCCCTTAAAAATGAACCACTTCTAACACGCACGTTGATGGCGGACTACATGCTACAATCATATATTTAGACGGCTACTTAGCGAAGATGAATTAATTGACTGAACCATCCCCTTACGACGCTATCCCTAATGCGCCGTGGTCAATTGATAAAGAAACAAATAGCCTCGCTAGGCGAAGAGTGTTATATATATATATTCTTAGTCTAAAGAAAACACCACATCATATATTCTTTTGAAGCTTAAAATACGTATTAGACCGGTACGACGACCATGAGGCTACGGTGGGCTTCCCAGAGAGCCGTGGAATTATTAGTTCGTGCCCTGTTTGGCTCTGTCTCAGTTATTTAGTTCTTTCTCCGACACATCTTTGACGTTTCGGTGGAGTTCCTACTCGGTGAACACCAACGTTCCTATCGCGTCAGAGAGGTCAGAGTGATGATAGCAACAGCGCCAAAAACCACCGGCTCCCCAGCCACAAATTACGGGCACGGGTGCGCGCGATGCCGTTCCACGCCGTCGCATACATTCATCATGCGGCGCCAACTGGCATAAAGAGCCCTTCTTAATGGCCGCACTCTCCGACACACCCGCTGCACTCGTCGAGATTACGAGTGCGCGGTGGCAAACCGGCCCTCTACGACGCTTCTCCAAAAGCACAACATCCCTTCAAAACGCTCGCGCGTATCTCGACTAATCTGCGTGAAAGTCCGTCTCCCCACTTCCTTCCTCGCCGCGAGGGCCCAGAGCGCGGCGTCACTGTCGAGGGCTGTCCGGGAACGTCGGCGTTCGCTTGCGATCTGTCTGACGTTAAACTGCCGCGGCGCGAGGCTCGTTTCAAACCACCCCGGCACATTCTTCTCCGTTTATGGGAGCGAAGAATGGTGCGGCGGCGTCCTTCGCTGTGCACGCCCGCGAATGGCGCTTAGCTCGACCGACCGAGTCACGGGTGCGAACATCGGTTGCGGAACGTAAATCGGCGGTGTTAGAACCATGGTGAGCAGGAAACGGGCTGTCGCCTGTAGAAGCTGTCGTATACAACCTTACTTGATGCGATAGGCCTCTGCATGCGGCGCAAGACGAGCGAACGCGCCGAAAAAAGAAGTTTAGAATGGAGCCAGGTTCGCCGAAGGAACAATATCTTCCGCGTTTCTTGGCACCGAGTTGCGAGCCTCGAGTCCTCTGGGTGCATCTCCGTCGCTAAATTACGATAACTATTTCGCACCGGCGCAGTAGACCCTTTTCGAGACCCCATCGAGCCGGATTAGCGGTCACAATTTCTTGGGCATGAGGCGTGTGATAGGACCGGCCGAGCCTTTGCCGAACGCTGAAGCGACCCTCGTGTCCAATGCACGCATCGCGGTCAATGTGACTGCTGACTGCGGCATTGGCGGATATGAACGCCCAATAACGAGTCGCGATGCAAGATGCAAAAACGTAACACTGACAATAGGGAGTTTTCGTAGATCGTTTTCACCGCCCCGCAACCAGAGTGTCGAACCGGAACCGAACCGAACCGAAAACCGGAACAGAACCGTTATTTTTAGCCGAACCGGAACTGAACCGAACCGAAATCTTCGCCGCCATCTTGGAACTGAACCGGAACTGAACCGGAAAAAATATAACGGTAACCGGTTCAAAACGGTTCACGGTAATTTTTTTTGTTACAAAATGAGTGTTTGAGAAGTAAAAATTGGCAGCTGCATTTCTATGTAGTGATCACATTGTCATAAACCGAATTGCAATGTATAAGAAATTGTGGGTTTTCGTGGCGTTTTTGTATTGGCACTACGATTAATCGTGTGTCACGTGGTCACGTGACGTCATGGTTTCAAGACATGCTGTCAAATAATGTCACGTCACGTGACCCCATGGCGTTGTCGCATTACTCACCGCATCGACTTAAATTCAGAACGTCAATTTCCCCTCTCTTCTCCAACGTTTCGTCTGCTTCTTCCTCCCCGGCCTTCTTTTCCCTCGCCCTACCTGGTTGAGTTGCAACGGAATATAGATGTATTAGCGCTGTTGACACCGTGACGTCACATGCCATCACTAAAGCCCATTTATACAGAAAAGTAGCGACATCCTTTGAAGAATGCCGCCTGCTATCTTGGGCCAAACCAGGCAGCCCTACCGTCGACGCGAGGGTGTAAAACAGCAAAACATAAAGATAAAAGGTGTGCGCGTCAGAGGAGGAGGGGGAAGGAATGCCTATGCTGTCGGAGTGCAGTGCATACAATGAGCTCATGTCGCCAATCAAGTAACACCGACTGTGCAACGTCACGGCTTTCATCGTGTTTTTTTTCAGCACATCCTTCGAGGCTGGTAGACAGTGACAGTGCGCTTTTAGCCTGTGTGTATGTATTTGCGTGTTTTTCAGCCTTTGACTGCGCTCTGACTCAAGTATAGGACGGCCGTGTGCTATCTTGGTCCAAACCAGGCGGCGCTACAGTCGACGCGTGGGTGTAAAAAAGCAAAACATAAAGATAAAAGGTGTGCGCGTCAAAGGAGGAGGGAGAAGATGTCGCTACCTTTTTTATTCAGGGGCATTAGCCATCACGACTTTTCACCGCGAGTCGTGCGACACCGTGACGTACTCGGTTGTCATGAGCCTGAGCCGAGTGCTCAGGTTCTTGACAATCAGCATCGCCAAACATTCGTGTTGGCTCGTGTTCAATCAAAGATGAGAATAGCCGAACTCTAATAAAGCCTAAATCTCAACCCATGCTTTATTCTTTGCCAACCCCAGCGCATGACTATGATGAACACTGGCGGTATACAATTAGCGTCAGATCACATTGCCGCCTGTTGTAATAGCGAGTTGAGGAGGGGAAAGCTGTTTCTTTCCTTTATTTTTTTCTGCGTCTGCCATTGAGCAGAGAGGAAAACTAATGGGTGTTTTTGCAAGCTATCAACGTCAGGGACTACCTCTTGGTGGTATTTACTGAAAGTGCAAAAACTGTTGCATGAACTATTTTACATGTACACATCATTGAGGCACTCAAACATGTTTTCGTTGTTGCTGAACTGTCTGAGAAAGTTGTCCACGAGAATAAGAGCATTGAAAAGACTAAATATGGCTTATTAATCCGACGATAAATAGAACTACAAGTGTGTATGGCAGGGATACATGAAAAGAAAGATTCTAGTGGCCATTGAGGGACAGCCGAAAGTCGGCAGCCGCTCAAATTCTCGCAGTTTTCTTTAAACTTCACAGTTTTTGGATGCAAAATAAACGAAATAGAGAATTACTGCTAACAAATGACAGACATATAATTGTCGAATTGGCACCTTCAAACAAAGGTAGGAGTCCCTCAGAAATAAAAAGTCTTCTCTGGAGGAGCATCGTCAAATTAAAAAAAAAAGGGGGGGGGGGGGGGGGTTAAAATCTACTGTGTTGTAAAGGTTCCTCTGCTCCGCATCTTCGGCACAGAGCAGACAGCGTGATCCTGCAAAACTACTTCGTTTGCGAAATCACTCCTGCCAGAAAGCGCGTTTTCGGGGTGCCAGACGCTCGCGCCGTTCCTCACGACGCTGCACCAGGCAAGAATAATGTTTGTTTCTAAATACATGGGTTGCACTGAGCGCGAACCTTCTGCAGCGTAAATTTTGCAGCTCGGGATTTGATTTTCTCAGCAAAAAGAAATCTCTGACCACTCGCATATAGTGCGATGATGTCACGTGCAAACCATGTTAAACAGTTCAGTTTTCTGTTGAAATGTGATGTTCTCAACACAATACTCCGTTTCACTTTAAGTGTGAGCGTAGCAGAAGCTAAAAGAGCGAGCTCCGGGCTTTCAGCGTCCAAGCACGCGCGCTCCTGCAGTGCAAGTGGTCGGGACCAAAGGCTCGTGCTTGTAGCATAGTAAAGTGGAGATTTGGGCCAGTTGGTTCATTGCAAACAAAAAGCGCCGAAAAAATACAGGGACACAAACGAAGGGAAACAGGACAAGGCGCACTTTCAACTGCAGTTCATTGAAACTTCACACGTTATATAGCCACAAAAACCCCGTTTACCCTATCTGCTCAGCCCGCGTTTCAAAAATTCAAACTCATTTGTAGATAAAGATAGGGACGTGTCACTTATACATTTCTTCTCCCTGGTCCTAATTTCATATGCCTCGTGTAATTCTCGCGACACTTTATCTTTGTACCTAGCCAAAATCTTAGTGTTTGTTTGTAGCATAGGCTGCATCTGGACTTGAAGGGGCCATGCAAAGCCTTTCTGGCCATTTGTTTTAATTTGCATTGCTTTCGCTCGAATTAGTGGCTGGGACTCTAGCAACACATTAAACATAAAATAAGCAAGAAATCTGGCGTATTTTGAACATAATAGCTGAAAGAGGTTCAGAATTTTGAGCGCATTTTCTTTTGTTGATGACGCTATTGGTCTGAGCCAATAGAGAACCTAAACGACAAGAGCGTGAAACAACCATGCGCGATCTTCCTAAGTGTTGGAAATTAACATCCAGTTATGAAGATGTGAGCGCCCCACCAATTTACCGGTGTTTCAAGCAAATATATGAGTGAGAGTCACGTGCTTGAAAGGATCAGAAGGGGTACCTTGCGCCTATTTAGCCAGTTCTGCCTCTAGAATTCTATGTCATCATTATCCGGCGTTCTAGACCAATGTCGTCACTGAACGCTCATGTTTGACACTGATAGGCACGCCGTTCGAAGCAGCATTTGATTTTCTTCGTCCCTTTGCAATGCCCCTTAAAGCTGAAACAAAATATAGCAAAAGGGGATGTTCAAATTGTAACCTTGTGCAGTATATATAGCAGTCTCGCGCTGATATGCTGCAGCCTCATAAAATGTTAAAGCGCGCATGACTGATAAAGCACGGAGTTGTAATATCAGGCCACAAAACAAGTGCCCGTAAAACCAAATATCACTTTAGCCTCGCGAGACAGTATTCTGCGGTGTTTCGAGCTCGTGCAGTCCGATGTCCTAATGTGATTTAAATTAGAAATATATTGTCTGTTCCTTGCGATATTTATGTGTAATTAGGAACATCATTACACACATCTCTACTAGAGAAATACGCACCATAACCAACCAAGTCCTGAACAGTAAGGAGTCCGACGTTTCAAAACCGATTTGTTTTTTGTTTTGTTTTTTATCAAGGGCGACTATTTGCACGTGGAGAGCAGCAGCTTCTTTTCTATCTACAGAGTGTCGTTTGGTTCACTAAATTTTCTTCTTCAGGTGCCTTAGTCCGTTGACACACGCCGACGGTTAAGTGGCTGTCGACCTATTGAGCCCGACCTATTGAAACGTCGGACCACTAAATGTTTAGGACTTGGTTTGTGAAGGTCTGTATTTCTCAACTTTTTGACCCAACCAGACGGAGTTACGTCAAACGTGTTTACGTTTAAAATTCATGCATCCCTATATAGTTCTTTTTGCAGTAAGGCGTCATGTATGACATTATTTAGAAGAATTTAATTTATTATCTCTCTCTCTCTCTCTGCACATTTCGTGCATTTGCCTTCAGATCTATAACGTGAGCACACAGTTCTTTTTGGCATACCCCGCGACCTGGTGTTTCACACTGCCAAACAGCGAACAAATAAGCACGCTTCGCAGACTCAACAGATGGCGTATTTTCGAGTATCGTCCTCCCGTGTCGGTCTGAAGCGGTTATGTGAACTTTATACAGTCAAATTTATTGATGACAATAACAAATATTTTCTTACTACCTGAAGACTTGACAACATAAATAAAGGGCCTATCACCATAAGGTTCTTTTCCGGCGTTTTTTATCCTCGAGAGGCACGTGTATAAGTAATTGGGGAGAAACTTATGAATTTTTTTTTATTTTGAAGCTGATTTAAATAACTTGTGTTCCTGACGCATATTCAACTTTTCAAACATATAGAAGTCTGTTGCTTCTTTCATTTGATGAACAACAATTTTATGTGTCTGTGGGCTGGATGAAAACAAAGTACATACACAGTAGCGCGTGGCAGAACTATGACGATTGCGCACGCAGACCGTCAGAAAGTGACCAATTAAGTAGCTGTAATGTCGAGTAGACTATGAAATACCACTTTGTTGTATTTAACAACAAATCACCAATTAGCAAGAGTGATGCTTATTTACAATTTGAATTAACCGGCATCTTGTCAAGAACAAACATCAAACGCCAAGCTATGTCGAAAAGGTGCACTTCAATGCGGCTCTATTATAGGTCATATCCGAACTGAATACGAAGGTCACTCTTTTCTGCATTATTATTCGCCTGCATCACGGCGCTGAGTGTAAACAATATTGATCAGGAAAGCAAGCGTTGTGCTTGTCGCTCAGAGTTTCTATAAAAGGTAGACTGAAATGGTTTGACCTAAAACTTTCCTGACATTTTGAAAATATTATTGCTTTAAGCTCAGTTCCATCGTCATCATATATATTGTGAAACGTATTTTATAATCTAGATTTCAGAATATATATGGCGAGAACATGCCCATTTCATGATTGTATGCACTAATTAATTTCTAAGTACAAGAGCACAGCAGGACTCGACTTTTAATATTGCGACGCAAAGGTTTACTAATCACGCGCATTTTAGACGACCCACCAGACTGATAACCTTTAGATTCAGGTAAAATATGTGCGACTGAGGTAAAAAGAAATAGACGTTGAGTCATATATGTTAATCTGGCTTTTCATTTACTGGTTCATCGAAATTCAACAACGCAATTCATTTTTGGTACCTGAAAAAAAAAAGTGGATTCGACAAATGATAAAAAGCTATATAGTTAGTCGTTTCACTCTTGAAAAAGTGCCTATTGCCAAAGGAACGCGGAAAATATATTCTCAGTTTAGCGGTTCAAACCGGTTCGAACCGGTTCAAACCGGTTCGAACCGTTATTTTTCGCTCCCCGGAACTGAACCGGAGCTGAACCGAAATCCGTGAACCCGAACCGGAACCGAACCGATAAAAATTTCGGTTCGACACTCTGCCACGCAACACTCTCCGCAGCTCGCTGCGATACCCGGAACCCTACAGTCAATGCTATCGGCGCGCATGCGCAGCAGCGCCTTCTTCGTTGCGGAGGGCTTAGCGGAGGGGGAACGAGATCTACGAAAAGTCCTAATAGACGGCTTTAGTATAGCGCAGTTGACTCCTACGTACGCAGTGCGCACTAGTATAGCGTATACGCTAGAACTACATGCTCGTACCGATTTTAGTTGTGCGTTCTGTAAACGCTGCCGAGTGAACATCTCGCGTGATCTTCATTCAATTTGCCAGGGCCCTTAAGATTCCACGTGCTCGCAGCTCCACCATGCTCAAAAGAAGAAAAAAAAGTTTAAATAATGTTATTTTTGCGTTAGCACCATGCATGAGAGGGAAAAACTGATGGCGTCCGTCCGTGGACAAAACAGTGGAAAGGGAAGAGGAGTGAAGGACAAAGGCGAGAGGGGGGCGACGTCACAGTGCGGCAGCCAATGCGCGAGCGGGAAACCGGAAAGCGCGATCCAAACCAACGCTTCTTTTTTGCGGCTGTAGGCCGTGAGCGAAAGGATGTGACGCATTTCGTGTCGTTTTTGCTGTTTCCGGGCGCGCTTTCTGAGTCAGAACCGTGCGGTCTGGTTTGGACGATGCCAGCTTCGGGCGAACGCGCACGCCGCACGCAGAGGCTAGGGAGCCTTCATACACAGGCGTGCCGTGTGCGCGTATGAAGGCTCCTACGCAAAGCCAGGCACGAGCGCACTCTGGCGGTGAAGCGCAACTGCGACAGACTCGCCGGCCAGACGGCGAAGAAACGCGGAGCCGGAACTAGCTTGCCCTCCACCGACTGGCCGGGAAGAGGAGCGTCCGACTACGTCACAACGCGTCTTTGTGCGCTTTCAGGAATAAGTTAAGATCGACCAACTTTTTTGTGCGCTCCCGGAAGAAGCAAAGAACCGGCGCGACGTCACGAAATACGTCACATCCGCAAGCCGCCCGACCTACACGCGCAAAGAAGCTTTGGTTTGGACCGCGCTTACAGCAAAAGCAGCGTGAGGCAGCGGATGCCGCTGCTAAAGGTGTATCCACACGACGGACCGGGCCGCGGACCGATTGATCACGTGATGCGCGGCCCGCGGGCCGCCCGGCTGCAATGAGCATCCACACGGCGGACCAAAAGAGCAGACGACAGAGCGAACGGGCCGGTCTAACCCTCGACCTCACAGCTCCACCAAACGCATGCAGCGAGCTGCTTTGAGGCTATTTGCAAGGAGCCAAGATGAGGTTGAACGAAAGAGACGTTTGGCCGCGGTGGCCCTGGCGTTGACTATTGAGGACGAGGAGGACTTAAGTGAACCGAAAAGGGCATGCTGGATGAAGCCCTGGATGTGCAGGAAAGATCTTGGTCTGCATAGTCAACTCTTTTCGTCGCACAACAAAAGGTTCGTCTTCTTCGTCTTCAACAGTTGGCGGTCAACAGCCAGCTTGTTGCCAGACTTAGCGCTTCAATTATACTAAAAACGCCGCGGTCCGCCGCCAAGGTCCGGGCGAGAAAAGTCGCTTGGCATTTCTCAGAAGCGCGGGCCGCGGACCGCCGGCGGACCTCGAAAACCGGTGACGTAAGATCACGTGATGCGCGGCCCGCGGACCAAAGCAGCAATTTGGTCCGTCGTGTGGATACACCTTAAGCGTGCAAGGCGGGCGAACGAGGCAGAGGAACGGAAGCCGCGCCTAGCTCGGCTGACCGAAGTGCATCGTCACGATGCACTTCGGTCGCTTGCTATTGTGCGCTTGCTATCAGCGGGAAAACCAATCAGGAAGAGTGAATGCGCCGTGATTCTCCGCTTTTTTGCTTCCTCTGCGTGATTGGTTTAATCGGTAATAACAGCCGCCCCTCCACCCAAAAGGAGAGAAAAGAGTGTTGTGACGAAGCACTTTCGGCTCTGCTTGATTGGCTCCCTCCGGCAGTTGGCGGAAACGCGTTACAAGTCACGCCTTACTTTTCCGGTAACGTAGTAGCGTACTCGTTGCTTTTTCCAAAACAGGAACCGGATAGCGTACTGGCGTCACTTATTTCGAGTAGCGGGTAACGTAGTTAAGCTCCTCATTACGTCTTCATTCGGATACTTAGAAAAGTAACACATCCACCTTTTTTTTAATTTTTAAGCGTTAAATAATGCATTTTCGCGTTTTATTTTTATTTTTTCTCGTTAGCATTCAGGTTGAACTGTAAATAAGAGTGAGTAAGGCAATTCTTTTAAATTTCTGCATGGACGTAATGTTTCTCGATATGTCTGGCGCTTACACTTTAAAAAAATGTCTGTGCGTCTTCTTTCCCGCACAACACTCGGAGAGCCAATCAGCGCCACTTACGGAGGCAGCTCAGCAAATGACGATGCCGAAACATAAGTTTAGACCAAAAAACGCAGTCCGAGTTGTGACATTAAGCAATGCAAAAATGTCATGCTTGCATTGCTTAATGTCACAACTCAGTCTGCGTTTTTAGTCTAAACAGAGGTTTCGGCATCGTCATTCGCTGAGCTGCCTCCGCAAGTTGTGCTGATTGGTTCTCCGAGTGTTGTGCGTGAAAGTAGATGCGCGACTTTTTAGAGTGTATGTGCACCACCAATATCAAAACAGCATTACGTTTTAATAGGTTAATTATTAAGGAACACGAAAAAACAAAAAACAAAAAGAAGTAACGCAAAAGTGACGCGCGTAACTTTTTATGGCTAACACGTTCCTTTTATTTCCGAAAAGCGGGTAGCGCATTTGGTTATATTGTTCGGTAACGCCTACAACACTGGCTTTATCGGATCCTAGTGTATGCAGGCTGCGGCTGGCCTTAAAGTGAAATGGAAAATATAGGAGTATGCGGGAACAAAAAAAAAAAATATAGGTGAACATTCTATTGTCCCGGTAATGTTTGCACGCACTTCAGTTTTCAGCTTGTTGGGCTAACGCGTTGGCTGGGCAAGTTAAAGGGTAACTAAAAGAAAAAGAAGAGAAAAGGCTGTCTGTTGCAATGAAGGGGGCCGCCAAAAAACAACAACGAAGAAAGGATAATAATGGAGCTTGGAACCGTCGCAGGAGACTTCTCGGCAGACACGGCGTAAGCCGTGTCACCCGAATAAATGCCGCCACATCCCCCGAAAAAAGAGAAAAAAAAAAAAAAAGAGGGGAAGGGGGGAGTGTTTGCCTACGTCGTTAGAAATAGACGAAGATTTATGGCCGTGTCTGAATAGAAGCACGACGTAGCCGGTGGTCGCCGGGTAGGGCATGCCTTGCCCCGTCTCGCGGGCGTAAGGAAGGAGACACGTGTTGATGGGATAATGCGTCTTTGACGCCCCATTATGTCTCCCTGGCGCTGCCAGAAGACGACCGCGCGACCTCCGTCGCGAGGTCAGCCGTCGGCGAAACTGGCGCGTACATTTTTCTTCTCTGACGAGTTCGTAAGACAGGTGTGAAATGGGAGTGTGGGAGGAATAAAAATAAGATTAATAACGACCTGGGGTTGCTTATTGCCGACGCAGGGCGAGGATTAGTATGTTTCTAGCTTCGTGATTGGTTATTCCGGCGCCGGCTACTCCCGCAATTCAATTGGCTGACGAACAATGATAATGAATGCTCGCGACGCGTGTGCGCCATGGGCATCTTAAAGCGGTAACTGCAAAAAAAAAGTGTATTTTTAAACATCCTAATTGGGACGAGCATGTCACAAAACAATTTTTCCGCCAAAAACAAAATTTTTTACAGCAATATTTATTGCGCGAGACTGATTTTTAGTTTGCGGCTCTTGCGTCCGTTTTAAATCGCGCGCCACAAAGTTGATATTATACATCACGTAGTGGCTGCTATACGTCACGGAGTGACGTATAACAGCCACTCCGCGCGCATCGAAAGAGCGGGAGTTTTAAATGTGGAGAAGTTGTGACTCCGACTAAATTACGTCCTGTGGCGTAAATATTGCTGGAAAAAATTTGTTTTTTTTCGCGGAAGATTTGTTTTGTGACATGCTTGTCCCATATAGGCTGTTTAAAAAACAATTTTTCGTTTGCAGTTACCTTTAAGCTGTCGACAGCTCGTAATAGCGAACCTTATGTGAGATGAGCATCACAAGTAAAGTAGGGTGGATGGCACGGTCGAAGCTTGCTCACCTTTAAACCCGACGAGAACATTTGCGGTTACGCGTTTTGTTTACGGTTTATGCCTACACTGTTCATTTCAACTGGGCGCCTGAATCGGTAATGGTCATTTTTAGGTCGCGTGCCGTGTGTCATGCTGTATTTGAGCTTGAGATTTTCTTTCATAGTACTGATTGGTCACGGATTTGTAAACCAACGGCTGTCAAAGCTGACGTTCTGACATTAACTTTATTTTTCGTTGATGAAAGCGCAAGTAATCTTAATAATTTAGATAAAGTTAGTGGTCTGCCAATCGTGGAATTCGACCATTGCGACGCTTTCGGTCGCGCAAATTGTCAATAGACTTCTTGGTTTGCTGCACTGAGCCTGATTGGCACTTGCTATGAAGCTTGAACGGTAAAAAGTTATGGCGATTTCACGTTGCTTTGTTGCCGCGCCCCGGGAACACATTTTCTAGTGCGCGCGTCTGACACTAGGGCAATCGGTATCAAAACGTATGTTCGTCATTTTGGAGTAGCACCGCCTAGATCTGCCCTGGACCCCGTAAACCCACTCCGCCGAAATCGGTGGATTTATTTGTAGCCAAGCTTGTAGCAAGCACGTCCCTTCCTGTCTCGCTGAGCATGACGGGAAGTGCACTGGGGGAATAATCCGTCAGTTTTGATGTTGACATCACTTCGTGCGTCGTGAGGCTTGCTGAGGAGCCGCGTCTGCGAAGAGCTTGTGTATATCACTGTTCACGCATCCCTACGTGACAGCATTCACCACTGACATCGAATAAAAGATTATCGAGAAGTAGTTTTCTGCAGCCCTGAATTTATATATTTAAAAACAAATGAGTTGTTAGTTGTTTATACAGCAGGAGTTTAGTCTGCCAGAACATGACGACATTGCTACCCACTCTAGATAAGCAATTTGGCAAGCGCAGTACGATTGCTGGCCTGGAGACTTTAACGTGCACCATGCACGCAGTAGTGATACACGACCGCACTCCGGTACGATGCTCATCCAGATCGAAGCGGGCAGAGGCGGGGATTGAACCCAGGATCCCTGGTTTGACAAGTTGCTCCCCGCTCGCCGGCTGACAATAGACTAACGGAAAAAGGGAAGTCACTCGTGTTTTGATGACTTTCACCGTTTTCGCTAGCTTACCTAGTGGTTCTGTGTTTTTACAACGCCCATCTCTCTCGATAAATTGACTAGCGCTGACTGGACTCCCAAACGTTTCGTGCATCGTGGTCCAAGGCCGAGCTGGAATTATGTAAAAATAGCGACCGATGGGACTGGTATTTGCCTCGATAAAAATCATGCTAATTATTTGACACTGTTCATTTAATATCTAGGTCCTGGCTTGTGATCGCTTTAATTTCCAAACACTTGTGATGTTTTTTTTTGTTTTTTTAAATGACCGGCGATTGTTGTTTTATCGCTTCAATCTAAAAAAAGAAGATGAAAAGAAAGTGACAGGCGGCGTTCGTGCTGACACTGCGACCACCAAAAATCGCCTTTTCTTCACTCATTTAAAAAAAAAAAAGGAAAGAAAATTAACCGCATTGCGGTTTACGTCGAACCCGAGTGAGAGTGAGATTGGAGGAGGGGTCATTTTCCCTTGGGGGGATTCAGAGTCGCACCGGCTCTCCTCGAATCCCGACAAGCAAGAGCATCCGTCGCCATTTCTTGAGCACGGAGCGTGTGATTAGATCTGAGCCCTCGGCGACCGGTCAAGAAGCGTCCTGGATACGGGCTGGGCCGAGTTGAACGCTAACGCAGCGCTCGTGTCCCGTATACATGCTGACAGTGCGTTCCCAAACAATGGCGGACGCTGATAATTGACGCGGCGGCCACTAATAGAGGGCGTGCACTTTTGAAAAAAGAGTATATTGTCCCAATACGACGATTCTAAATCGCCATTAAGACGCATTGATTGAAGCTACACACTCGCGCGAGGATGCCAGAGCACGAGCGCTTTGCAAACGTATATATAAAAAACAAAATGTGCGATATGATGGTTTAGATGTTGTCATTTTACACGAACGTATGTGCGTGACCGCACTTTAGTTAGATTCGTGAGCTGCATTTGTCTGACAGGTTTTTGTCATCAGTATTGCCCGCGTTTGCGACATCGGATGAATAACAACAAAGTTAAGAAACTTTCGAGAAAAAAAAAAGCAAGCGGAGATATTAGTAAAATGCTAATCTTTTTCCTGATATGTTTACCATGTACGTAACTGTTGGGTATAAATATATTTATATTTTTGTTGCGATTGTGTTGCGATAGCACATATGCAGCATGTGAAGCTAAAGTCCTAATTGGACATAGAACTTAGATTTATTGGTAGAATAAACATTTTACAATATACAATAGCAAGCCGGAATAAGACTCAAGGGCTTGAGTACCTGATTTGGCAGGTGATGAAATCAGATAGATTACACAACGAAGAAGATTAATAGAAACATTTACATTCTATAACACACCCGTTCTCTGACACCTCAGTGTATATTTACTTATACCGAAAAGATACACACACCAAACAACATCTTAAACACAATGCAACCTTAATGTAAAAAAAAACGAGAAAAAGCAGTGCATTTTAAAATTTGATTACATTCCCCTAAATTCCGCTACGCTTTCTTAAGCTTTTTCCTCGATGTTATAGGCAGCAATGATTCTGGTAGGCGGCTAAATACACGCGGCACATAATTCACTCTTGCGGGCTCACCTTAACATGTTCGAATACGCGGTGCCTCAAAACGAAGAGATGGCATCATTGCCCGCTTTTTAATACAATGCGCTTTGAAATTGAAGCTCCAGAAATGACGCAACATGACGGTTTCTCTAACAAGCCCATCAAAAGACGGCAAATAAAGTTCCTGAAATATCCCTGCACTCGAGACGTCTGGCATGTAGAAAGCGACATTTTTCGAAATACTTTTCGACAACGAATTAACTCTTGCGCGCCTGAACAGAGAACAAACCATAAAAAAGTTAGGCCGTACCGCTAATAACTATATACCAAATCCTGTGCTATCAGTTCCCTAACAGAAAAAGTTAGAAACATTTTGATTGTATAGAGTAGACAGAACAAAAAACTTTTAACTTTTTGTAGAAATACGTCATGTGCGTGCACCACGGCTAAATCTCTATCGAAGTATATCACGAGGTATTTTACAGATTGGACACAATTATTAGTTTCGCAATCACAAGACTCTGCAGCTGGAAGTGTTAAGCGCTACAGGGAGTGGGAGTTCAAGCCGCTTAAGTGGATTTTTAAAACAAACCCGACGTATTCACCTTAATCAGGTTCAAAGTAAACCAGTACATCGTACAAGTAATATCCTTTTTAAGATTTTGATTGGGGACCAGATAATCCGCATGACGTGACACCAACACCGTGTCGTTGGATATTAAAATACTTTATATTATCAAACAGCACTAAAGAGATCATTTACATATAAATTAAAAAAGTAAAGGAGACAGCACCGAACCTTGCGGTACCCCCGGAGTTAAAAAGTCCTACCACCCTTGCGATTTTTAAAACCCAGAACCTGGGAACGTCCTGACATATACCCTTTCAGGAGTGAAAAAAAACGGTCCTTTAAAGCCCAGTTTGTATAGTCTAGACTCTAGAACAAAGATATTTTTTAGGCTTTCAAAAGCTTTCGACATATCCATGAACACTGTACAAGTAAACATATTCTTATCAAAACTTGTATGTAAGCAATCTCCAAAGCTTTCCAATAACGCTTAGGTTTTGCGTTCCGAAACAAAACTATATTGATAACCGGACAATAAGCTAAACTTTTCTTCGAAACCAGTCATTGCCCGCAAAAGGTGTTTTTCTTGTATATGCGCCAGGCACGACAAAACTGAAATAGGGCAACAGTTCATAAAGTCATCCGCTGCGCCTCCCTTGTGAAGAGGCGTTTTCATTCCCGTCGCCCAAATTCCGGTCCCGATGATACATTCAATATTCCTAGGAGAACATGTTTAAGCTTTTCTCTTTTTTTATAATTTCTACGCAAATCCCGTATCGAAGCTTGTTGATTTGACTTTATCGAAGCTTGTTGATTTATTTTCTTTGAAGGAAAATAAACATTCTCGTAACTCCCGTTCAGTGAGGAAAGTCAGAAAAGCTGAAGCTAGATTGTGATTCTGCAATTTATACGTTCTGATGTTATTACTATCTTGAGCTTCACCGGAAGTACAAGCAAAAAATACATTGCATGATTACATTAGACGGGGGTTTGAGTGATCTCATCTATGCCAAGCAGTACAAGCCACCACAGACAATTCGATACACACGCTATAAAAAAAGATTGTGCGTCTACTTTCACGCACATCTTTGGAGAGTCAATCACCGCAACTTACGGAGGCTGCTCAGCGAAAGACGATGCCGAAACATATGTTTAGACAAAAAAACGCACTCCGAGTTGTGTCATTAAGCAATGCAGAACGTCACGCTTGCATTGCTTAATATCACAACTCAGACTGCGTTTTTTAGTCTAAACATATGTTTCGGCATTGTCATTCGCTGAGCTGCCTCCGTAAGTTGCGGTGATTGGCTCTCCGAGTGTTGTGCGGGAAAGCAGACTCACGGGCATTTTTTAGAGTGCAGAGTGAGGAATAGGTACGTTATTTCTGTAGCACGACGGATCGTGTGGCAGAACAAAAACACAAAGCTTAGCAGTGCCCCTTTTAAGTCAGTACTATGCGGAGATCAAGTTTGTCTGCTTCCCGCGCAGGGGTTGCGGTGGCGTCAGAACGCCGAGCTCTGATTGGCTCCGATGTGAAGGGTAGTGTGCAGACCTTAAGGCAGCTAGTATTGAAGTCTACCCCTATCCTCCCGATTAGAGCCAATCAGAGCTTGGCTTTCGGACTTCATGGCAACCCCTGAGCTAAAAGCACACGAACTTGCGCACGCATAGGTTTCGTGTTGTCGGTAAATACCGAGAAACCCCGGAAAGTTAACCCCAACGCAGATTTTGTTCAACTCAATAAAAAAAAAAAGAATAACTGAACTAAAATTCTTAGAAAAGAAATCACTTTTTTTTATTTACTGTGTTTTTTTTATGTTATCTTAGAAAGTTTCGTTGAAATCTTCCCGAGGCTGCTTCTTTCTTTGGAATTTATGCCCTTCCCCTGGTTTACTTTGAGCGTTCGAGCAACACGCACGTTTTCTCCGAGATGGGGAATCCCATGCTTGTCTCCTGTTTCCTTCAGCATAAGCCCCTATAAGCACAATTTTTATATTTCGGCACAAAACATTGCCACCGATAAACGCCGGATCTCGGTAAAAAAATCCTCTCAAAAAGGTGAGCAACTTTAAAAAAAACAAAACAAAACAAAAAACTCCGAAAATACGGAACCCTATATCGCAGGGGGCCTGGCAAGGGTTCCGAGGCTGAGGGCTATCATGCAGCACATTTTATTTAAATTCGAACTATGCGTGCGCGAGCAGAATCTATCTTTTTCGCTCTGCACTCTATCTCTGACAGGGGCGAATTACATATAAGAATGATGGAGCTCCGGAAATTTCTGTCAGGGTTCCTTCATGAGGCTTGTTACAGACAAAGCCCGAACCGCCGCAGCTGCCAGAAACCGACACATGGAGCTGCATCGAGGCCTGAGAGTCAAACGAGTTTATCTCAAACACAGAAAAAAAAAGCAGATATTAGAGGGTGAACTGCATTCAAACGTGTTTGGGATCCGCTCTTTTGACTGCAAGTCATGAGTGCACCTTCGCGTGTCGGTTTCTGGCAGGTAAATCTAAAACGGCCAAAGCAGCTTAAAAAAGAAAAAAAGGAATCGAAGCATACTTGTAACAAATACTTCACTAGGGGAATACATCTTACTTCGCGAACATTCAATAGCCTTGGAGCCAACAGCACTTGCGTAGTTTGAACGGCTGGACGCGTGTGGCCTCAAGGTTTTCCCCTTCAAATTGAGAGGGGTGGCTTCCGCCATATATAGTCGTAGACAGCCTTCGAGACAGCGGAGACAGTTGTCTCTGATGTCTTGGCGGATCCGGTGTCTCGGTGCGTCGGCGGTAACGCTCTCCCTCGGCGTAGGGCTAAGGCGTGGTCAGCGCGATGGGCATACGTTCTCTCGGACGCGGGCTGTTTCCACTGGTAGGGGAGGATTTGGTGCTGTAGGCGCGCTGTCTAATGTAAATGAGCGGAGTAAAATGTATTCTCCTAGCAAAGTATTTGTTTGCAACATCCATGAGCTCCTCTTGGAGTGACATGAACAACCGCAGTGGCAGCCACGGGCGCTGCCGTTCTCTTGGACGCGAAAGTGGGCTATGCTAGGCTCGCCACACCTTTTCTTGTATTTATTTTCGCGCCATTCATTGTTCCATAGAAAATTTTTACAGCTAACCTAATACAGTTCAATCTTTGTGTAGTGCAAGAGTTTATTCCGGACGATTTCTGGGGAATCTACAGCATGTAGTCGCATACAAGTTCAAAAATATGCCAAATAAACACTACGTTGTACTAGCCACGGCGTCGTATCGCTTTTCGGACCCACCAGGAAAGCCAGTTACACTTTTAAAAAAAGAAAAATAAAGTACTGCGAGTTTACTTTTCTGCAGAGCACGACACAGCAAATTGCGGCGAATATAAGAAAGATCCGGTGATGCTCAGAAAAGGATGAAACCAAAAATGTGAGACGGGCGCAGAAACAAAAAGCCTGCTGTTTCACTGGCCCATTGTTGCTGCGCAAATCGCAGTTTTCACATATAATCTTATTATCTGATTTGTAATTTGCTGGAGCCCTTCTATTTTTCGCCGTGATGAATTGCCTCCGTGTTCTGCAAAAAAGGGGAACTCGCATACTTATTTTTGAGTGTAGTCATGATGGGTCGTGTTACGTCTGCGAAACGTGCGCCTCGGTAGCAGACTGTTTGCGTACGGCGGAAGAATTGGCTGGCGGCAACAAGGGCGTGGGAGGACCTTCCGGAACATTCTTAGAGACCGAAGGATGATTAAAAGGCAGAGTGGTTAGCCTGATTCTTCTGGTGCTTTCTTAACTTTTCTCTGATTACAGGCGTTCTTTTAATGGCGCCGCCCTCTTCAGAATTGCGGCACTTACGAAGCCGTCTAGCGGCGTAAAACTTGAAATACCGGCTTGTTGTGGCAGCACAGCTGTCTGGTAGGCAACGGTATGGGTATGGGGGAACTTGGTTAGACTTGGCTATGGTGGCCAACAACAACTTGACTGGAACTTGGCTGGTGGAATCGAGGTGGCTAATGACAAGCCATCACCTTGCCTTCTCGAAAGAACCAGGACGATGAAGGTGGAGTATTTTGATTAAGTTTCCACAATGAAGGAACGTATGAGCAGATTAACGTAGTCGCAGGTAAGCTCTCGGACTTTGATAGCTGCATCTTGGGTGGTGGCACGTAGACGTTTTCACACCCTTCATGTGCCATGGAGTAATGCATACCTTGGGGTGAAAACTTAATTGGAGCACCGGCACAGGGTTGGAATCGATCCTCTTGCTTTAAACGAAGTTGTCGGGAGCATAAACGTGACGATGATTTTGACACAAAGCCCTCGCGATTCACGTTTGATATCTACTGACTTCATAAATAAGGATCCTTGTGGAACATGTGAAGCTCAATATAATTGCAGCCCCACTCGGGCTTCAGCTTATTGTGCTCATCAAACACTATTCGCGATTGTTCTTATGCTTAGTAAAATTATCTTGCACCCGACGACGACACCAGTTATAGCCAGACAACCGTCGATTTTCGGAAATTGTAACACGATAAAAACAAATGCTCAAAACTAACTTTCGTACAACGTCCATTTCCTAGCCTTTTCGCCCATGCCCTTGGCGGTTGCAAATGGCTAGTGTCAGCGGGCAATCCAAAAACCCACCGGGTCAAGGGTGCGCAATTTGCGCGCGGGTATGAGGTTATACGAAAAGGGTCGATAGAGACTAGAGATTAACGGTCTCCATACACGGGGACAACTTTTTCTGGCATTTCCGAAGAAGCTGAAGACCGCGTGAGCACAGCTGTGATCGGCGCCCAATGTACGTGAGCGTACGGGCACTCACGGCTTTAACTTCATTGCCGAGAAAAGTTGTCCGCGAGTATCGAAAGGTAATTTGCTCGTTAGTATGCACCAGTGCGTTGCATGTTCACAGTTCTTGTCAGTCATAATACGAAGTAATCGAAGCACCTTTGAAAAACACGCGCAGGAAATCGACGATACGTCTTAAAGACTCTACTGCCCAACTTTAAGACGCCCGGCCATGAGGATGTGGCTTTCGGGCGCACTTTTTTGTGGTGCGGCCACAGCGAAGACTTCTGCAGGAGCTTGCGAGTGCTTCTGAGACAGCTCCACGCATTATACCCGCAGCTTAGCAGACGGGATACTTTCATACTTTCTAGATAACAGGGTAGTAGTGCTGGGTTTCCAAAGGCATCACCTACCGGAGGCTTGCGCTGGGCACAGATTGGACGCGAGTACTTGCTCAGCGTTCGGCTGCTACTCGTGTTCCCATTGATTGAACGCGAGTCTCAGCCAAACGCTGACACGACACTCGTGTCCAATTCGTGCATAGCCCCGCGCTGGCTCACTGGAGGCGACGCAAAAACTGCAGCAATAAGGCCTTGGTATATAAGACGAGCTGAATACTCTCTTTTTTGTGTGAGGCTTGCAATGTTTTTCTGTGACTTAGAGGGTAGGGGAGGAAATATTCACTGGCTTTATTATGGCATTGACGAGTGTCTTAATAGAAAAAAAAGTAGAAACGCCGAGTCCATCTAGTTTGTTGTATTTTTCACACTATAATTACGCACTACTAACTATACACACAATTTTTTTTCGTTAATTATACTTATCAAAAATAGAACTTTTAAGTTTTGCTCCTGAAAGTAAGAGTATAATTTTTTGTTTTTGTTTTAAATATAACCTAATTAGGCTACGGGTGCTGTGCGGCAGTAGAACCCAGTTCACGTATGATCGAAGTGTGGGCGTGTGGCCCTCGCCAAAGCAAGTGCCTCTCGCCAGGCGTAGCGCCAGACGTATGAGTTGGCGTGTAAACATTTCAACAAAATGGCTTGACGGCAGATGCCTACCTAGCTATACTCATGAGCTCCGAAGGATTCGTTCACTGGTTGAAGCGTCTAGATTGCGGTCCTGCATCGCTTCCAGCGTACACTGAACTGCTATTGCTTCCAAGCAACGGAATAGTTTACAGCTGGAAAACATATACAGCAAAGCAGTCAAACAATTCTTTCAAAAGCTGTTCCCGACAGACCAATGGGGCGAACGCGCAATTTAACAACCGAAGCGCCGCAGTTCGTCGAGGATGTATTCATGTGTTTGTCGCATCAATAATATAAAGCGGTATATTGCCCCCTTAATGAATTCCGAGCACACGAAAACTGGGTCTCCCGTTACCAACGTACGTTTTTAATTTAAAATAATTTCCGAAGGGATGGTTGTTAATGTGTAAACACAGAGTGCTTAGATTGTTTCGATGATTTACGATTCGCTCTCTCCGACCTGTCTGTGTGCTTTTTCTTCTAAACGAGCTCACGCTCGCCATTTGCAGCTTCTTTGCACGAGTATATATATATACCCGAGAGTTCGGACTTGCTCTTCGCCGGAAAGCATAATGCGATGATCAATTAGCCCCGGTGGGGCCTCACATTTGTCATTAACGCGAAGATCGTTTGTGCCCGTAACGAAAAAAATTTTTTTTTTTTATCTTGTCACATAACATGAAAACGCCCTGACAGAATCGGCCGGAATCTGTGATCGCTGTCGGATTCGGTTTACTGCGTCCCCTGGTCCAGCGCTCGCTCAGGGTGTCGTAAGCTGAGCAGCCGAGTGTGTCGAAAAGCTCATACAATGTCCGAGGCCTCGCATCGTCTGCGTTATTACCACCCGCGTAGATTACGAACGCGTATAGCAAAAGAGAAGCCATACCCATGCGCTTGACCGTAAACTGAAGCTGGGCCACGCGCCGATCAACTCTAGGTCATTCGTTCCGGATTCTTCCTATTCATAGTTTATCGTTCATGGCGTCCGCTCAGCCTATGGTCCTTGGGGCGCCATGGTAGTCACAAGGTGAGTCTTCTACTCCCGGCGCTTCAAAGTAACAGTGAATTGATCTTGAGATAATGATTCTTTGGTGTATATATACTTGGCATCCTGCTAGTGGTAGCGTAACTTCGGACCGACATCGTGTGCTTTTTCTTTTTATTTCTCTTTTTCTACCTGTAATATATCTCAGTTGCAGGTCAGTGCTTGTGTGGCCGAGTGTTCGATCTCCACCCTGCCGTTTCGATATGCATGAGCATCGTACCGGTTGTTCTAGCTAATCTTTTTATCTAGTATATATATGCAACAATGCCGCTATATTCTGGCAGGCTAAGATCACGCCGAGTCTAATACGGTACGTCGTAATTAACTTTTTTTTTTATCATGCGTGTTTATACTGTTCACCTTTCTCTACCTTCTCTCGCGCTGTTTGTTACCATGCATGCTCAACAAATATGAATTTCGACGATATAAGTAAATAGAGAGTTTCGGTAAATCCTTCCGATGACGCCGTTCATTTTACCCGATACTTTGCCAGCAACTTTGCGCATGCATGATGTCGCAATCGGGTATTGAAGGTATCGGCGGTATCAGAACGATCTACCAAAACTCTCTAATATAACGAAGTGACTGCATGCAGATAGATAAAAATCCTCTATACAAATAATGTAAGACAACCTTTGAGGAGTCTCTCCTGTTAACTCTCGGGACAATATAATCGTCACTACCGCGGTGGTGGAGTTATCTTAGTGGCGCAGCCTTGAACGCAATGGAACAAGTGTGTGGAATGTTCACTCGCATTTCTAGCAAACGCCGTGAGATGGCGCAGCACGTCTAGGGGCAGTGGGAGGCTTATGATAACCACTCGGGGAGTCGTCCTTATTCGCGCACACGATTACAAGGTCCCTACGCGGCGCGCGGCGCGCGTGGTCTCGTACGCAAGCTGCTAAATCGACAGTGACCCTGTCAGAAGACGCGCGAACCCCGAGCAAACCTTTGCCGCCCTGGCTAACCATATTCAGGCACCTCTCTTTTTCGGCCATCGTGATTAATTTTAAATACGCACAAACGCGACAAAACAAAAAATTAACTTAAATGATTTTTTTTTTCAATGGACGAGGGAACAGCGGGAATGACTATCTCAGTGGACGTTAGAATTCAATGGCACCAACGTTGCAACGCGCACGCTCAAAATTATGCATTTCATCGTCTTTCTTTCAGTGTGTTCTTCGCAACTAATTTAATGAAACGAAGTGCTCGGAGGCAATGCACTTAAATATCAGTGTATGCGTTGGAGTAACCGCTCATTCACACTGGAAGCGGATCCGCGTTCGCAAAGCGGTTGCGAACGCGGTTGTATAAAGATCCAGTACAATTGCACGCGCACTCGATGACATCAAGTGCGCGTGCAATTGTACTGAATCTTTATACAACCGCGTTCGCAACCGCTTTGCGAACGCGGATCCGCTTCCAGTGTGGATGAGCGGTTAAGCCTGGTTCAGACAGTTGCGTTTGACTGCGTTTGACTGCGTTGCGGCTGCGAGAAACCAGGACATCCCTGCTGCTTCTATCGCGTGGCAAGATGATTCCCTGAATTAGATTCCACGCTTCATACGAAGCACAGATGTGCCGGTGACTCGCTTTCAGTTCTCGACGCAACGCAGGCAACCGCACTCAAACGCAAGTGTCTGAACCGGCCTTTAGCCTTCGACTGCAATCGAACTTAGGTTGAAACCAAGTATGCAAATGTATCCTGCTGTAATGGGATAACCTATGTAGCGCAAAAACGTAAAAAAAGAAGAAAAAAAAGACGATGTTAAAAGAGCGCGCGCCGGAGGAAAAGTCGTTTACCTTCGGAATAGACCGATCTCACCAAACGTTCGGCGCATGCGTGACGCCGCCATACCGTCTTTACTCGAGTAATAGCTGCACTATTTATGAACAAGGCCGTTGCGTCTGCTTTCCCGCAGAGCACATATACAGCCAATCATCGTGTTGCGCAAAAATAACATAGCGAATAACCAGATCAGACACGATTCTCCATATAAATGTAATCATCACAGATGGTATCTTCGCGCGAAGACGATATCTCTGTCTTGTAAACCGCTGCAATCGTGCTGCCGATCGCGGTGATTGGCGTGCCGCGAACTCCGCGGTAAAGCGAACCCTCAGGTTTTCTTCATAAACAGTGCGGCTATTACTCGAGTGGATAGGGTAACTTTAGTTCACAGAAGTATAGCCTCCTATATACTGACAAGGCCTGGCAGATCGCCACGAGACGTGGCCGCCGAAAGTGAAAAAGGTAGAGCGGCAGACAACGGATGGGGAGGGGAGAGTCATGTAACGGGCGCTCCCACTGCGGCGAGGCGCCGAAACACACTTCTCGCGAGCAATGGAATGTCCGCTCGTGCTCCTCGCGTTCCTCGCGCTACCGCTTTTTTCTCGTTGGGTTTGAAAACCCTGTTTCGGGTCCTCACCACTGCAAAAAACTGTGCTCTGAATACCAGATTCCCCGAAAAAATGGTCTCTGCTATCAGATCCTTGCGCTCCAAATCTGCGACCGGGCACTCTATGGCTCCGTCGTCGAACTTTCAGGCTTTGTGAGTATTAGCGGCGAGATATTTTGGTGGCGCCCTCGTTTGGTTACCTTTCGTGACGTCATTGCCTTGCGAACGACAAGTTTGATGCTGTTTTTAATGAGCATGGTGGAAGCTTGAAATCATTGCGCTCTGCAAGCAACACTGCCAACACCGTCCAGTTTGAGGTTCTTTCATTACTCTCATTTCCGTCGATAAGAAATCCTTTCCTGACGTCATGGTCAGCATTCGGCCAATCGTGGCAGGCCGACTGCAGCGATGCTTTTGATCGCTCACGTCGCCAGTCGAGGAGGCTATGACAGAAGGCAAACGGCAGTACACGAGAGGGCTCGTGCCGTCTCGTGTTCTACACGCGCAGAGCTCCAGGGAGGTTGTCGCACGTGCAGGAAGACTAAAATTCCCTCGATGCATTCCGGCAGTGGTGGCGTAACCAAATTGACTGGTGAGATCGGTCCAATCAGGAGCTTCATGAACAGCTGGTATACTATAATTTTATAATAAAAAAGAAAGAGACATATAAGAAAAAAAAAACATGGCATAACATTTTAACTGAAGTATACCGGGTTTGGATTGTTTTAAATGAATGAACGACGCCGCTCCGGTACGTTTATATGTCAGTCATTGGCTAAACTGTCCTCAACAGTGGATGCTATTACGGTCGCTCCGAAGTTTAGGACTCCCTTAAAGCAAGATCTATTTTTAAAATTAAATATATAAAATCCTGACAAAAGCGGATATTTATGCGCAGTTCTTTTTGTATAGATATATCGCTGGAGAGGCGAACCTTTTCAATAGTTGTTTTCTTTCTTTCCGTTAAATTTCCATTATTTCTTGACGTTATGTTGAAACTTGGAGAGTGAAAACACCCAATGTGACACAAAAAAAAGAAGAAAAATACAAATAATAAGAAACGCGAGTTCCAAACATACAAAGCACAGGAATCAATTCCAAGAAAATCGGCTGTCGTCGTCGTCACCGTGCCAGTCGATCCCGCCCTTGTTTTCGGCCCCGACAAAAACGACACCGTGACTTGGCTGCGGAGACGGAGCGTTGGTAACTGCGCTCAGCAGCCGTCTCCTTTCGAGGAGCCAGGGCCGCTATAATTTCCGATCTACCCTGAATGTTTTCTCGTCGACAGGGCGACCCTCAGTTACGATCCAATTTCCTCGGTTTTCGGCGCCGACTCCGCGCTAAGTTCATCGTTCGTAGTTCTGCGCCGGTCTCCTTATCTATAGGTACGTTCTGTCCCGCTGAAAGCAGGACGCCGTATACTAAATAAGCAACCACGCGGCGTGAGTTTGTTTCTCACCGAAACTCCTGGAACAAGCTGACAATTCCGAACATCAAACGAATAAAGAAGCTGCCAGGAACAGACTCCCTCCATTGTTCGAGCTCCGCAGTCGGATAATATGTTCTTGTTGGCCGCGTGGTTGTAACCCAGCGTTGAACAAACATGTCTTCTCTTTAAGCCGCAAATAAACGCTGTTTTTATTTTTTTCATTTTTACATAGCGGGCTTTTGGGAACCTCGAGCCCGCATTGGGACTCGGTGGTGCTCGAGCTGAAAATGAATTTGCGAGACAGCATTGTGCAACGCCAGGACGAAATGCTCTTCCGAACAGGATACCCCATACGTCAATGTTTTTTTTGTTGTTTTTTTCTCTCGAGTGGAAGTAACAAGCAAAGACGCTCGAACATCTACGGTTGCGTAGTGAATATTCATTGATCTCGTAAGTTTGCATACAGGAAGCGAGTTCAATAATTCTGGCTTGACTTCCAGCTTTGCTAAGAAGAGGAAAAAAAAAGAAGCTGAAGGTTTGTTTGTTTTTCTTGTTTTCTTCCTCAAGTTTAAGTTTTAGCGAATTTGTCACAATTTTATGCTAGGTTGTAGACCGAAGTAAATCTCTAGAGAACGAGGAATAAACGGGGCGCGTACTATACATAAAACAAAAAAATGAAAGACGTTTACAATTTTTTGTATCGCCGCATTAGAGTGCAATCTCTTGAGAAGGAGGAGGGAGGGTACGGAGGGGACGGTATGCCCCTCTTTCTTCCCCGCTAAATTTAGCGGGAATATTGGCAATGTTAGATGCGTGTGGCGTCACGTGACGTCATAGTCATGTGTTTTGTATAATGACGTCACACATGACGTCACGTGTGACGTTATTATGGGAAACGTATAATGCAATTCGCGGTTACGCCGACGGGGACGGCGACGCCGCTCAAACCGGAAGCAGGCGCCTAAGAGCTGCGCTTTAAAAATATTGTTACAAAGATGATAACCCGCAATAAAAGTTGCCACTGGTCGAGAATGAGCCAGTATGCTGTGGGTATTACCTTTTAAGCCCGAGGTGCTTGGCAAATAAGGCCGGGCATGGTTCAACCGATTTACGCAAACGAATCCGCACGGAAGCTGGTCAAGAATCCCAAAGCGATGCATGTGAACAGCGGGCGAACAAGTTTATTTGATTCCAAGGCGCTTTAAAGCTTCTTTTTGGAGCAATTATGATATTTTTAGCGGTTTATTGAAGTTACCACTTGCGGTTATGATCACGATTTATTTTCTACGACATTCGCTCTTACTGGTCATGCTAAAAAATCGGGATCGTGATAATCTGAAACAGTTGTGTTCCCAGCTCGAGAAAATGTCGCAGAAAAGTGAAACGCAAGAGAACCTCGGTGTATGAATGAATCTCTCCATGTTAGAAATATCCGAAGTCGCGCTCCAGGTGTGGACTCTGGAAACACACTGTTGTGCATTTCTCATCGATTGTTCTGGTTTTATATTTATCGGGATTTCGGCGTTTGTCTTTGTTTTAAATGAACACTAAATATTTGAGATTTCTGCATCGAGCCGTAGCTTAATAATTGGGTCACAAACATATATATGATTTCTTTCTGATGCGTGTTGGTCTTATCGTAAATAAAGCGCGCTATTGGTGTCTTTCTTTTTATCTTAACAATGTGTGGCTGAGTTTCTTTTTTTTTTTTACAATTTAAGTAATCTTGCGCGTCTACTTACCCGCAAAACACTCGAAGAGCCAATCTTTGCGATCTACGAAATCAGCTCAGCGAATGATGAGGCGGAAGATCCGTTTAGACCTAAAAATAAAGTCTACGCTGTGGCATTACGTAATGCAAAGTGTCAAGCCTGCATTGCGTAATGCCACAGCGCAGACTTCATTTTAAGGTCTGAACAAATGTTCCGCCTCATCATTCGCTGAGCCATATTTCATAGATAGCAGAGATTGGCTCTTCGAATGTTTTGCGGGTAAGTAGACGTGCAGGCATTTCTCAGAGTGTACCCAGATTTTAACGCAGGTTAAAAACTGCCCTTCTTCCCTCTTTGGTTTCCCATTATGGCAGTGCCTTAAAATAATTCTTAATTTGTAAAAGACGAAGGACCGTTTCCAAACCGCCATCAAGCAACAAGGCGCTCTCTATTTCTCGGGCAGGTAGTTTGTGATTTGTTCCGAGTCCGCACCGAATGCTGACACAGCCCCGTTCTCCATACGTGCTGAGACCAGTTCAGGCCAAACGCTGCCGGAGTGCACGCCACCAATAGGGGCTCCGAGTATACGTGCCCGAACAACCCCGTAAACGGATAATTAGTGCTGCAATTATGCACTAGATGGCGCGCCCTTTTGAAAAAAATAAAATAAAATTAAAATAAAGGTTTAATATTGCAGACAACAAATAGGCGCGTATGTCACCACATACATCCAGTCGGCGTTCACGATAGTGTTTTGATTGCGGTGCCCATATGGCGAACGGGGTTTTCGTCCAACTAAAGGCAAAAATATCCATCCCGTTTTCATGGAGGGTACAGTGTGCTCAACTGTTAAACATAACGCGGGAGCGGTGGCCAGAGAGACTGCATGCGTCACCTGCCGGCTCACTCTGGCAGCTTATGCCGCTGTTGTTTTCTGGAGTTACACTCCCAGCTCCGAAACAATCCCCGATGCGTGACTCGGCGAAAAAAGAAAAAAAAAGTTAGCTCTTGGATTTTGTTTTTTGTTGTTTAAAGATGGGTGGCCTTTATCAGAGAAACTACAAGGTCACTGAGATGTTGTAGTGAAACTAAAATAAAAACAACAAAACAAACAAGTAAAATTTAAAGCCTGGGTGATAAAGAAAGAAAAGAGGAGGCCCTGCGATAATTGCATCGGGGAGTGGCTACAATCGCAAGAAGAGCCCCAACGGTCCCACTGAATGTGGCAGTTTAGGTACTTTTTGGTAGGTCATTACTCATCTCCTTTTAAGCACTGTTTTGTGGGATTGATGTCATTCGAAAGGCAATGCAATCCTCTTTCATTTGATATTATGTATGTATTGGTTTATACTGTTCATGCGCATTTGTAGCGTTGTGAATATGATGGCGCGGACCCTCACTTGCTCCGCTGGTTCATGTTTTACGAACGATTCATTAAAGATAACACGGTTCCAATAGAGCAGTTTTGTTAAGATGATGTCGGAGCAGAATGTAACGGTATACTTTTTTGGTATTTGCACTACTTTGTTTTTTACAGCTCTCCAAATATTGCCCTAAAATTGACATTTTTCAGCACAAATATACTTCTAATGGCAAGCGCTAGGGCAATGAAATTAGCTACAGATGTAGTGATTATATTTGGTAATATGCAGAAAAAAATTAATGTTGTGTAATATTTTTTTGTTTAGATATTCTATATCAAACGTAGCACTTTTTTGTGCTTCGAGTCATCGTAATTCAAATGCCGCTGAGTAAATAATTAAACCATGGTAAAATCGTTTAGAACATTTAGAACTACAATAGTTGCCCAAGAGGTGGACGGTGGCTTTTTTTATTTTCAAAGTCATAACGCTCCGGGAGCCCTTCAAACTTACCTGTTTTTGACGCACATCTTTTTTGGACATCAAACAGATTTATTGGCATCTAATAACATTTATTCTATGGAATAGATATACATTGCGATGTATTAGATTTTCCCAATGATCTTGCTTTGGTTTCTTGATAGTTGTAGAGCTTAGCTAATTTTAAAAACAATTAAAAACTGTTTGGGTGTTTTGTTGTGCTACCTGGCGGATGGCAGACAAAACTGCTGATTTCCAAGTTCAAACAATTTTCGAGGGCGGCGTTGGCGTCTGTATCATCATCAATCTCCGTGTCGTTTCACCTTCACATTTAGAAAATATATTTGAAGATTTACTATCGATAAATGAACGGTTTAAGTACTGGGTCAGGTTAATAAATCTAAGAGAAATAATTACACAAGCGTAGCGTGATATAAAGTGTTCATTATTCGATATAATTGAAATCAATAAACGATAAAGACGAAGAGGGAAATAATACACCCGAGTTCACTTCATGCCTAGAGTCACTAAATGAGCTGCGTTTAAAGTATCGGCACTCCGTTCCCCAAAATTGTTTTGGGCGCCGCCATTTTGGGTCTTGCGCAGAGCAAACACAACTGCCGATCGTCATGATCCAAAAGTGCAACATCCTCTGCATTAGATGCGGTGCTAGGAAGCTGATACAATATTGCTAAGCTCTGTCGCGGGTTGTTTAAACATTCGTGGAGGACGGAAAAGCGTTTCCTGTGATTTTAGATAAAGCTTCGGATAACTGGCAACCATGATTGTAAGCCACAATATGGCCAAGTGTCGTTACTCTGAAGCATAGCTAATTTACTGGCACTAGCGGGAACAATGAGGAAGAGGCAGGTGTCAAAAGGTAGTGGCTTGTGGAATCCACAGGGCTCACGTCATGGACCCTCCAGGTATTACAAGCTTCGTGAACAAGGGCATGAATAGTGTCATTAAATAAGCTACGCTTCAGAGTAGCGACACTTGGCCATATTGTGGCTTAAAATCATGGTGTCCAGTTATTTGAAGCTGTATCTGAAATCACAAGAAACGCTTTTCCGTCCTCCACATTAAACAGTTTGCGACAAAGCAAAGCAATATTACATGAGCTTCCTAACACCGAATCAAATGCTGAGGAAGTCGCAATTTTGAATCATGACGATCGGCAGTTGCGCCTGCTCTACCGTTGGCTCTGCACAAGCACCAAAATGGCGGCGTCCACAACACTGTCGAAAAAGAGAGTGCCGATACTCTAAGCGCAGCTCATTTATTGGCCCTACTTCCCGCGAACCTCCTTTCCCCTGACTGAAACTGAAACTAAATATGAATAATACACCATTATTATAGCTTATTTAGTTTTAACCACCTACACATAATGAGAGGAGGAAGCGGCCGGGTAGGAGAAACGCGGGTTTTATGTGCGACTGTTTCTAATCAACGTTAGTTCTAACCGTCTCAAAAGAGAGAACGCGCGAGCTTGCGCTAATTAAAAAAAGACGGTAAAAAAAAAGAGGTGACACGCTGTGTTCTTTGTGATTGTGCGTCTAATTGCTAATTGTTGTGTGTATGTTTATACAGCCGGAAGTTAGTCCGCCTTAGTGGGCGTCTGGTGTCTCAGGTGTACATGAGCAATTTAGCCAGTGCGGTACAACCGCAAACCTGGGGTCTTTAACGTGCACCACGCAGTAGTGATACACGACCATACGCCGGTATGATGCTCTTCCACATCGAAACGGGCAGGGGCGGGGTGGGTTCTGCAGCGCGAGCTTTCGCTCCACGTGTTCCGAGCTGGTGTGCGCTAGACATGCACTCGGCCACCGATCGCCCCCCCCCCCCTTATATAAGTATTTGAAGATCGACGATGGACGTCGATCGTCTCGAGGTAATGTAACGTAATAACATTATATAATTAATAAACATATTGAAGGACTGAACGACTCAATTTTTCAATTCTTGAATTGTAATATGGCGGTAGCCTATTGTACTTACTGTTGATGAAGAGCAATATGAGGTGACGAAGTAATGATTAAATTATCAGGCTCTATAAGGACGGCGATATTAGTGGGTGTCGAACCACAACGTACAGTGCCAGACTTGTTTCATGTATCGTGTACCCAAAGACCTTTCTTCACCCGCAACAGAATATGGTAGAATCAATGAGGATGCTGCTTTACAACTGTACGTGGAACAGGAAAACTGCAATGTGCAGAAGTGCGGCTTATTCGTTAATATAAAGGACGGATTTCTAGCAGCATTCCCTGATTGACTACTAGGAACAAATGGCCTCATTGACGTAAATTGTCCCCGTTCCAAAAGATTCTTGAAGACTACTGAAACCGCAAAGGAGTATGAGGCGAAAAATAAGAAATAGGAGCCTGGTGTGAAAGGTCCAAATCACCACCATAGCCTCTACTACCAAATACAAGGGCAGTTACACAATACACAAAGAGAGTTTTGTGATTTCGTTATATTTACACTCAAGGGCATTGATATCCAACGTCTTCAGAGGGATGACACCTTCTTGTCAACCAACATAGAGCCTTTTTTACTCAAGTTTTACATGGAAGGCCCGACTTCCGCTGAAATTCCTCACGTACACAAGTTGTCCGACCGAATAATCTGCCATTACTCCCGATCTGGGAGTCTCTCGATCTTCATTCATGGCCATAGTATCATATGAGATCGAGCGGTGTGGCTCTTCGTCCGCCGAACATATTGTTTCGGCGGGTGTTTTTACCGTGTAAAATGAAACCGTCGCGTGCTGCTGGAACAAGAACCTGGCGATTCTTCACTGAACTGCTTCTTCCGTAAGCTTCAATTAAGAGGGCTTTTTTCGTTTCGCACACCCACTGTTCTGCTTGCCCGTTAGTTGCAGGATGGTATGGTGCACTAATGTGATGCCTGATGCCATTTTTTTTTTTGGGGGGGGGGGGGCTTGTTTATTTTATTTGAAGCAAGATTTGGCGCGTTATCAGAGAAAAGTATTTTTGATAGGGCAAAAGTAGGGAAAAGAGAGCGTAGAACGTCTATGACGCGTTTTTACGTCGTGGCAGGCATCGTGTAAACTTCCAACCACTTAGAGTACGCATCGACCATGACTCCGCAGATGCGGAAACGTTTCGCCACCCACAGAGTGAAGAGTGGATCGTTTTCAGTTACAGTTCATGATGGCGCTGGACTCGAGGAAGCCTTCGACTCTTTCCACAAAGTTAGCTGATGTGCCAGCACTTTTGTCGAAAGTGGTAAGTGTTCGAAACGTCGACAACGTCGGTAGCCACGTGCTGTGCTTGACCGTGGACGCTTACCATTCGCTGAGAAGAAACTTGCTTGTTCGTCTGCCACGATTCGTCCGATATCAGGTCATCACCGCTACTCCATCTCCCGACAAAACAGGTCGTCATTGTCCGCATGTCCATAGTTAGCAATCACGTGAACTTATAAATTCCCATACGCTCATAACTTGCCGTCGCTAAACGCCGTTCATTCATTGCGTGTTCATTGCAAATAAACGTCTTCCTATTTATTCTGATGGTTTTCATCATACTCCTCCGAAGCTGTACTTACAACATTATATCGGTACTTTCGAAAATATTGCAACGGCGTTTGTTTTCTGGGAACTATAATGTAACAACCTTTACAAAATCTGATCCCATGAAACACAATATTTCGTTATGTCACTTTTCGGTCGTCATTATAATGGTGAGGTAAGTACCGTAAATTGCGAAGCAGTTTACTTGACGTCCGCTTCCACTGATGTCTTGGAAGATTGAGTCTACTGAGCGTGCATCCCTGCAGAAGTTTTCATTGAAAGAGTATTGACACGTCAATCAACAATTGATTCCTTCTTGGTAAGATTTATTGCGAAAGCCCGTGACAACCGCTGAACCGCATCTCCCTATATCAGAGAACAATTTATACAAAGCCTGAAATTCTCGCATACATTCGTTTGCTGGGCCACGCTATACACCTTTGCAAGTGGGATCCCGTCTTAACCTCGAACCGCGCACCGCGGTCAGGCGGGCCTACTCTCCAGCCAGGACGTTCGCTGCTTATCGAACAATGTTGCCAAGCGTCTCTTGCCGAAGCATACACAACTGAGCGCAAGAATAAATTAAAAATATATATATTTATAAAACATGCAGGTGTTCTCTTCGACTGCAAAAAAGCACAAACAGTTAAATAAAATACGTAAACCAGCAACAAATCGAAAAATTAGAAAAATATCTATACTTCGTTTCACTTTATCTGCGAGCGAAGCCAAAGCTATAAGCGCGAGTCCAGCACTTTTTGCGTTTCTCCCCAGCTCGCGCGCTCGAGCGAAGCCGGAACGTACGGAGCTTTCGTGCTCGCGCTTCCAGCTTTGCCTTCGCTCGCACATAAGGTGAAACGAAGCATAGAGTCTCAAAGCTTTCATCAGAAAGCGCCAGAAGCCGCATGGCCATTGCATCAACGATGGCTGCGCTCGCGGCAGCTCTTGCTTCCACGACGTGCTGGAACAGAGGCTGCGATCGTTAAAAAGTCAGAGCTCTGCAACCCTTAAACATGACCCGTCCTACAATATTTGATGCTACGAATCTGAGTGGATACCTCCCCTGCGTTCCGAAACAGTAAGTGTGTCGCTAATCCAGGCCGTCGGCGACACAGCAGACGCCGCCATCTTGTCATTGCGCACCCCAGTGACGTGCCCCTGGCGCACCCCAGCATGGCGGAAACGTTAGGCGGCGCCAGCATCGCCCAAAATGGCGGCGCACGGGAGCCCTTCTTGCAAACGTGTATTGAGCCAGCTGAGCACAGCTGGCAGCGGCGCGAGCAAGGCCACGAGGGTAACGTGATGGTGCTCGAGCCATCTCACCGTGAACCAATGTTTCGGCCACCCCACGGGTGCGTGTCGCCATCTATTGGTTGAACTAACGCCTGTGTTCAAGATGGCCGCCGTGGGACCGCAGCCTTAATGGCTAGACAGCTCTGATATCAGTTTCGGCGCTCCCGCGCTGTACATTGATTGTATATGTGAAGTATAATAAGTAGTAGTGAAATAGACGTTTCGGCTAGGGCTGGAGGCGGCCCGTTAAATACACCTCGAATACATTTATGGATATTCAAATAGGACGTGGTTTCCTCTTGGATTTTGAAAACCAGTGCGTGTGAAAATATTATAATATATTAGGCGGCAATGCAGGAATGCATTAATCATACAAAATTATCCTATATAATCAAAAACCAAACTAATAGTACATAAAAAAGAGCGTATGAATGTAAAAAAATAAAATTAAGAATAATATGTAGCTTAACTGTTTGTATAAATAATTATTGCGTGGTTGTATTTTGAGGTATTGATCAGTTTTTTTATATAAAAATAAAAATACAAGCAAAAATAATAAACGTTTATTGTAAAAAAAAATTAGACTATTTATTGATTTGACTACAAAATATATCTTTCCAGCACATTGACCCAAAATACTGACATAGTAACTTGGAGTTTGATTTATGAAAGATCGGTGAAAATGCAGACAGTTAAACTTTAAATAACTACACGTAATTTGTATATGGTGTTCACTGGCGGCCAAGCCGAGTGCAGAGCTGCCCAGCGCGTGCTGACGGCAAGCTTCCACTGTGCTTTTGCATCGTGAATTCCACAGCATAAACATTGCCGGTCTTTCAGACCTATAGGTGTGAGCTCGTCCTTAGCATGCCCCGTGAAGAATGTACTCAAATGAATTTCCAGCGAATACCTCCAATAATTTTCTTCCCTATATTAAGCACAACAGGGTTCATGCGAACTCAGACGTCAAATGGCCAACTTGGAGGAACTCCTGCGTCCAAGAGCGTCACGAGTTACTACAGACAAGGCACCGAAGAGTGTAGTCATCTTTTTAAGGAGCACGGAACTCCTCGAGATCCTCTAAGACCAAGAAATCGAGGTTGCTTGCGGCTCCTGGGGCTCCTGGAGATCTTACATCCAGAGGTTTTCAGGAGTTCGAGGAGGCGCGATTCTGTACCGAAAGCCGTAGGAAAGCTAACACTCTGAAAAGATCCCCTTCCCCTCCCCCTCTCTACTCCTCTATCTCTTTTTTCCCCTATTTCCCTTTCCCATCGACAGTGACATGTGCGCCCAAAGCGCAACTAACTACAACGTCGATTTTCTAATAAACATCGCTTCAACAACATCAGACGTCAGAGAAGGCGACGCCGCTCTCCTGGGCGCATACAAAAAGGCTAAAACAATCGAAACACATTGCACCTATTTTCAATTCTCAATAAAAAAGAAAATGATAAAAACTGGCACTGAGGACAACTGAGGTACTGAGGCAACTGCTGCGAGTTGCCTAGGACAACTCTCAGCAGAGTGCTTCCGTGTGCGTTGCAGAGTGTAAATTTGTGCGTAGTTATTTGTTGCTTAATATTATAAATATTTTCCAGGCCGCTTAAACCATTTTCACTTCGTGCTTGAGTTTTAGACGCGTTGGGTCGCATTTGTGCGGTGCGGGTTCCTCGTTTACGTGTCTTTATTTTACCCGATGCCCTTGTTTGAGACGCCCCACTGCAAAATGAATTTAGATAAGTAGACACTTTATTATACTGCCCTAAAGCCAGTTGATTTCGTAAGTACATGCCGGAAGTCAAAAGCCGCAAAAATAAAAAAGCGGTAATCGTTCCAAGAAGGGACCATTAGCTGAAAAATCTCACAAATGCGACTGTTACTTCGGTCGTTCTAACGACGGGCAAAATAATAAGGGAAAAAACAGCGACATCACTTAAACCAACGCAAAAGAAAAGAAGGTAAGAACGTTCAAGCGTTAGAAAGTGAATACAGACAATGAAATAATAAAAAAAAATTATCTTCAGACTTTTAACAAACAGAAGAAAAAAATAACATTATGTTTCATAACAGCACATAAATGGCGGGGAAAAAAAGCGCCAATTGAAGAACAACAACAAAAAACCTGGTTTCTTTTTAAATGAAATATCTGCGAGTGAACAGAACAAAGACAAGCACACCGACACGCGTCCACACCCACACGCAGACGCATGCGCGCGCACACGTGAGCAAACACACACACACACGCGCGCACGCACACACAAACACACACACGCACGCACGCACACACGCAAACACACACACACACCACAAACACAAACACACATCATTTTGACATGAAAACTGGAAACGTGATTGTCAATACGGTGAAAGTCTCGGTTTGTACCAAAGGTCGGCATCTGTGCATGCCCCGGAGCCGAAATTGAGAAATATCGGCAAAAAACCGCCCAATCATAATGGGGTTGCTGTCAGACGATGCTTTCGCTTCAGAAATGGACGCCCTTCACATCGCAGCTGTTGTTCCCGCAAATATCAGGCGTTTTTGTTTCTCATAATTCAGGGCTGAAAAACGCGTGCCTTGAAGGAGTGGGCAGTACTTCAATCTAGTATTGCAAGCTCTTCTTTCGAGTCTATTATGGGCAGGAAGCAAGGTTTTACGCGACATACAGCCTCGAATCCGTTCAAGACCGGCGACCAGTTCGCGCTTTCCACTTTCCTCTCGCTTCCTCCTCTCCCCCTCTCTACCCTGTCCACCGTCGCCTGTGTCCTCATCCCCCAGGGTGAGGAGGATCTTCTGCCTTGGAGAATCTCGTGTCTGGTCGTCGGCCTTTAAGCTGCAGTGGCGCTGCTGATACATGATGCAAAAACGCGGTGTTCACCGCGGACATGAGCACAGAAGTATCTGCGAACCCGCCCCAGGCATGTTGGAAGCATGTGTACGCTTCGAGCATGTTTGCAGGCAGTTGTCCTACGACCAATGGAACCGTTATACAAGGAAGAAACGCTCCTCAGATCGTATATCCGCAGGCTGCCTTTTGTATCATGCGGATGAACGGTTCGAGCATGTTCCGAGCAGAGGCAACGAAACAGTTCAGCGCGCATAGTTTCGTTTATCATCGTTCGTAAAGCTTTTTTTATTTTTTTGTTAGATTCAATTTTGCCCGTGGGCGTACGTATGGCCGCCAAACGGTGTGTCCGAGTTTGCATTCCCAGTGTGAAATACAAGCGGAGAGATGCACGATATGCATGCGTTTAAAAATTGAGAGTTTTTGTTTTCCTCTTCGAAGACGAAAAGGCAGAAAACTACCAAACAAAAATGAAGTACGAGGAAAAGATGTCGTGGAGCAGTGCCGAGTAACCCGAGGCCGGGGTTCAATTTCACGGAAGATGGACGAATTGTCCACCGAGATATAAGGGAGACCAGTTCAAATGAGGCTATCGGCAGTTCGTGGCAGCCCAGAGGGAAATTCGCGGCACTCGTGCCGATTTCTGGAAACGTCAGGAGGATTTCGGAAAAATCCCGCGTTTCTCTTGCCGCCTCCGGTTGTTTTGCGCTTGGGAATAAAATATAAAGTTCGCAGGAAAAAAAAAAAGAAACAACAACAACAACGACCGAACAAAGAAATAAAACAGTAAACGAGGAACTACGCGGAAACGCGAGTGCCGGCGCGAATGAAAGTGCCCCTGATGCAGAGCCTGGAAACGACCACCGCGAGCAAATGTGTCTGTTGTGGCTCAGAATCAATTTCCGGCAGCTGTGCTTAGGGGCGCCGTAGAGGCAGGACGTGCGCGAGGGCCTGGCTCGGTGAGGTGCCGCACGCTCGGAGCACGCGAACACGCTTGAATGTCGATCGCCGAAAATACACTACGTGTACGATTCTCTCGAGACCGTGCATGGATCAGACTCGATCAAGAAGACCTTTTGCGCAGTTTGGAGACAGATAACCAAAGGACCTTCTTGTGTTTAAAAATAAACAGCCCACTGTGCGATGCAAATAACCGAGATGCGCGTCAGCTTGGTTCCTTCGAAAAACGAGCAAAAGCGCCGCGCGCCGAAACTGGTCAACATGCAGAATTGCAGCTGCTATAATCACTGAGAAGGTGAGAACGCCAAGGAGGAACTTTAGTTGCCCCGCCTCCAGAGCGAGATTTCTACCTTTCAGAACGCTTCGGCGAGTCGCGCACCTTGAGCGCACGCGCACAGCCAAAGCATGGTGAAAAGCATGGAGCGCGTGGAGGAGGCTGGCCGTTCGAAAGAAACGCCCAGTCGTTCTCACTGTCTTCGTGACTACAGCAGCCGCGGTTGTAGGTTGGGCACGGGTACCCTCACTTAAAAAGAAATGGCAAGCCTGACACATTTCACGGTTTTCATCACAAGCTGCACGGGGTGCTGTTTTTTTTTTGCCCTCTTTCCTGAAAAGTAAAATCCCATTGCATTTTTTTTTTCAAAAGTAGTATTCAATAGGAGGATGGGCAAACATACCTCGTATTGGAACGCGTCCCTAAGGGTACGGTGTGGCGCGTCAACAAGAGCTGCGCTCCTTTTCAATGTTTACAAATTCCCAGAACAGCGTGCAGTCTCCACAGCCTGCAGCATGAACCAGCCCGCGGCTTCGGAAAGCTAACAAAGCACGCGCCGTGTGACGCCAAACTTCTAAGATGGTGCCTGCCAGAAACTCTTTACTGGAATTACCCATATTGAGCACGTGACAGGTCTTTAGGGTATGAAGCTTGGCTCCATACCCTGAAGGCCTGCTCACATATGCAGCTGAGCGCTCCAAGCACAGCGCTGACCTCGCGCTAAGCCCATGCTAACGGGAGCGTTCTCCAGCTCTGTATCGCTCTGTTGAAACCGCTGCTCATGGCAGACGATATGTATCTGAGAATACATGAGCAGCGCTACATCCGCTCTTCGCTGCATGTGAGAACCGGCCTTTGTACTGCTAAACAAATATCCCGTGAAATCATATAAGACGCGCGAAGTTTTCTGAAATTCGTATTTCGACTACACATTCTTCTTCTTTATTGTTTGTCTCAGAAGTGCACCTCACACCGACAACGAACGTCTTCCTGGTTAGACCCGATAAAAGAAAATCATTCATATCACGGCGATTTTTCGCCACTGCTGATGTAGTCACTGAAGACTTACGAAGCGTAGGGCGTGGCGTGTCGCTGACATCTAATGATTGCTTCGTAACCAATCAGATTGCGGCCCTAGCCGACATGAACACCAAAGAACCAATGCGTGACGTCACGCATTGGTCACGAGGGTCACGAGAGCCGTCACACGGCGCCTAAATTTGGCGGAACATTTTTCCGCTAAATTTAGCGGAAAAATGTTCCGCCAAACTTAGCGCACAAATTTCCCGCTAAATTTAGCGGAGAAATTTCCCCGCTAAATTTAGCAGGAAATGTTTCCGATAAATTTAGCGGGGAATTTACCGGGAAATTGTCCCACAATTTCACGGTAAATTCCCCTCCGCACCCTTCCCTTCCCTCCTCCTGCTCAAGAGCTGTGCTTTAATTCGACATTACAAAGAATTGTAAACGTCTTTAATTTCTTTTTGTCAATGAGCCAACAAAAGCTCGGAGTTCTGACATCATTGCAACCCTTGTGCAAGAAGCAGAACTTGCACTCCGTATTTGCTTAATTTAACCTCAAGGTCACAAACGGCCCGTTCAAAAAGCCTGACAGCGCACATCAGGGCGACGTAAGCGTTGAATTGCATATAACTGGACAGTCGCCCCTTTTGCAGCGCCTATCGAGAAACATGGGCGGTCGGCATTTCCCGGGCACGAAGAGTCTAATTTGATCCGAGACCTCGCCGAACGCTGACACAGGCTTAAAGTACGTAATTAAACAATGGCGGACAGGGATAATTGGCGCATCGGATACTAGATGGCGTGCAGTTTTGAAAGGAGGGGGGGGTCTATTTTTTTGAGAAAAAAACAAGGACAAACAAATGTCTAGCAAGGGCGCAACTGGTCCAGTTGGTTGACGTTATACATGATGAGAAAAACTGCTCAGAAAACACGGACTACGAGGAAGAACATACACGACAGGACAATGCTGTACTCGCAACTGAAGAATTTTATTGAAGGCTACAAATACAGAAGAAAACATACCTCCACCGCGTGTCCCATAACTTGAAATAAGTAGGTGGTACATATATGGAATACCGGTAGACTTTTCGGTGCCCCCAAAAAAGGCCAGATATGTTCCAGGGTTTGGTGCGGCGGCAGATGGTTATTAGAATGCGAAGTGCACCAAGGCGCATAGAAAACCTTTTGTCACTTGTGTTTCGTGTGTGGTGTATAAGATCTCTTTGTCATGTAACAGGTACTACGTGGGGCAAACAGGAAGATGTTTGAATGATAGATTACGAGAACATTCATATTCGCTCGGAGCCACGGTTGGGGGACTTTTGCCAATTTATTGCAGAGTGCAAATGTCGGCCCGACTTTGGCAGGGTCACCGTTCTGGGCGAACGCAAGGATAGGGTGAGGAGAGTGATTATAGAGGCCTTCCACATTTCGTGTCGTGGGCATTCATGTGTTAGTGAACCTTCATTGGCGCTGTCAGCAAAAGAGATACCCTTCCTGCGGGAAAAAATTAGTCACATTGTGAAAGGGTAGGAATGTAGATTACTTACACGCTTCGCGGTTGGAGAGTGTGGTCCTTTGTATGAAATTTTTTAAGATACTGTGTATGTTTTTTCTGTCTTTGATTCCTTCATTAAAATTCTTCAGTTGTGAGTACAGCGTTGTCCTGACGTGTATGATCTTCATCGTAGTCCGTGTTTTCTGAGCCGTTTTCCCCAACATGTTAAAACAAATCTAGAAACGTGTTCCGGTGAATGCCATTACCGAGCAGAAATGGTTCATCTGCACTGCGATATTCTGAAACGTTTTAATCGTTTGAATCGTCTGCAGTTTGTACGTTTCATGTGGCCTTCCTAATGCGACATTGGTTACATTTACTGTCCTGTAAAATGTGTCCGCAAGAGGTCAAAGAAGTCTGCACTGGAAAGCCAATTTACACGTTATCAAACTTACGTAAAACAAGAAAAAAAAAACATGTACGCTTACTGGTGCCGAGATTCCAATTTTGCGAAATTTCACAACGGTGTATGAAAGAAAACGTACATTTTTAATCCAGCCGTTCAAAATTTTTAGGAATCTGAATACGACATCATACACAGGGTCAACGAACCGTGCTATCGTGCGCGTGAGTCCGTACACCGCTCGATAGCGCGCCGCCTGATTGGTTGGAGACCGGGGAGTAGAAAAGCACATGTGGCGATGGAAGGGGCTCCGTGATCGGTGGAACATGTTTCTACAGGCCAGCTGACGTCAGCACGAACCGCGCATAGAGATCAAGCTCTGTGCCGTAATGTGGAAGAGGCGATGAAAGCACGCAACACACGACGATTCTCTTTTTCGTTATAGGTTTGCTACTTGCATATCTAATCCCCCTAAAAAATGGTTTTCATACAGTTTTTTTTTTTAAATGTTGCCCGATGATGAGCGAAGGCATAGCCTCCTCTATACTGACAAAGCCAGGTAGATCGCCACGATACGCGGCAGCCGAAAGTGAAAAGGTAGAGCAACAGACAAGAGTCATGTAACGGGCGCCCCGCTACGGCGAGACCCCGAAACACACATGTCCGGAGCAATGGAATGTCCGCTCGTGCTTCTCGCGTTCCTGGGGCGGCCGCTTCTTTCTCTCCGGGTTAAAAACCACGTTTCGGGTCCTCGCCGCGGCAAAAGCTGTGCGCTGAATACCAGACTCCCCGAGAAATGCTCTGTGCTACCAGATCCTCGCGCTCCAAATCTACGACCGGGCACTCGAAGGCTCCGTCATCGAACTACCAGGCTTGGTGAGTATAGCGGAGTCTATGGCGAAGGCATACAAATCTACTGCGCCAATGTGTAAAGCCGGAGCCTGCCTCGGCAGATCTTGAAAGTTGTTAGGGAAAACCTTATAGGGAAAACTGTCACCCTTCTTTCGTGCGTCGTCATTGCATCTTAAAGATATCGTTCTGTGGACCTCATGAACATGCATCCTGCTGGCTAGTGTCTTGCTGACCCTCCGGAACATTCACGCACTCGCTCAAAGATGGTATGGGCGTCAATGCATCGAAAAATACATAATCAATTTCGATTGAGACCGTATCCCGGTAATGCAGGTTTTCCATAGCAATGACTTTAGTGTAAAGCGAAAAAAGCGAGCAATGTTCGTCTTGGAAATTTCCACACATACGACAACGTTGCACGCTCCGTGTATTTTTCCGCGTTATAGTTCACACCCGCAATAACATAATCTTTAATTCACAAACTCCGTCACGCCTCGTCATAATAAGCAATCCTGAAATACAAAATTCCTGTACTGTCCGCACGCGTTGATACAGTCCGCACAGCCTAAACTTTCAACTTTTAAACATGTATAGTCCGCGGGCTATAGCCCGGAAAATACGGTAACTGCTGGCATTCGCAGCTGCGCTTCCGCTTGCATTGCCATGTTACACTGTATCTCGTAGTTGCGAATCCGGTCTCAAGGGAATTGACACTTTTCTTCTGTCGAGGCAGTATCTGGCGAAAGAAGAAACAAGAAACACACGCCTGACACTAAACAGCGCCGGCGTCAATAAGAGGAAGAAACAAGCCGATATATGGGCAGACAAATAAGCGCGGCCGCAACAAAAGAAGGACAGGCGGTCATTTAAGCTCCTGCTCCTAATCAATACTGATTCGCGCCTGTCGTGCAAGCTGTGTTGGCACGCTCCGCAAATCGTCGCTCCGTCGATGCATTGTTTGCTTGCCGCGCGTTTTTTTTTTTTTTTGCGAGCCAGAAGGCGTTTTTAGGGCAGCGCAAATCAAAGCGAAGGAAGAACGATGGGGAAGCGAAAGACCGGAAGGCCCGGGGCCGTAAACGCCGCCGCGAGCCCTATTACGACTTCCCGGCAGTAAAAAAGGATGGACGAGCGCGAAGGCACTTTTCCACGCGCTTAATTGAATCTCAATGACCGGCTCGCGTCGCTCATGTGTGCCTTGGGCCGCAATTTGATGCAACGCAGGGCCCGCCGCCGGCAAGCCTCCAGCCTCGGTGTGTTTTTGTCACTCTCCCGGGGCAGACAAAGGACTCGTGGCTAGTTCGCACGGTGGGACTAAAAATAAAGGCGCATTAGCAACAAAAACAAAAACCAAAACAAATATTCAGGAAGGGAAAAGGCGTATTTAGGTTGCTGTAGTTAAGGCATAAAGGTTAGGGGTGGCTGCTTCGCGGTCTCCCTGCACATACACGTGCCGGGTTCAGAAAAAAAATTTGGGAAGTATTTTAGTGTTTGGTTTATAGTCCTCGCCTGGTGTATAGTCCGTGGAGGCAGATGCCGGATGAAATAAAGCGTTTTCCTTAAAGGGGCGGTCACACTGCTGCTATATATCACAAAACGGACAGTCTTCATGCAATAGTTGAGGCGTGTTCAGTCCTCGTAAGACACTATATAAAAATTGTCTCCAAACCTGTTCGAAGCATCGCATGAATCAAACATGCCACTAACATTCTCGGGGCTTGTACGCAAATAACGCTCTCATCATGGATGCAGCGAACACAATGTCTGGAAGTGTGATGCTTAAGCCCCATGTTGTATAGCCACAACTCGACGTAAGCAGTCTTCGCGCAGTCTTTGCGCAGTCAAACGCAACTGCGAGGACGAACCTTTAGAGTCTACGGTTGATTCACAAGTTGCTCGAAGGTAGTTTCTCCACGTACTGCGCTGAGCGTCGAATAATCGGGTGAGCGACTACGGCCGCTAAGTCCGACCAGTTTTAATGCGAAAGCATTGACTGTCTCATGGAGCGAGCCGACGACTTCAGCTTTGAAACCGTGCCAGACGGCACGTTAAATCCTTTCTCCACGCGAAGCCAGCTCCAAGCTATGAAACCACACGAAAATCTAGCCAACGGCACTTAAATTCCTCGATCCCAAAGGAGCGGCGTAGAGCTGATAGATTTCGCCCTCGGTCGTACTGGCTGGCGCGTGTCGGCGGGGCTCCCATTGGCCGCTGCGCGTTAGTTTCAACGACCGCTCACCCCATGGCGCTGCGTGTCCGTCAGCGCGCCGTTAACACGTCCAAGGTCAGCGCGCCTAAGGGAGCGCGCGCGCAGACCGGCGACGAAAAGTACGCAACAGACGAAATAAGGGAGCGAACGAGTGGCTTGCATGCTTTCGCATTCACAACTCATAAGAAGTGCCTAGGTGTGCCTCGAGCCTTTTTTTAAAGTTGTTATTGAAGATTAAGCAGGTTATACAACCTCACAATGGGTGTATAAATATATATATAATACAAGGTGTGAACTTGTTCTTTTTTAACATATTTTATTAAAAATAAGAGTTTTGGGCAGAAAGGAAGCTTGGGCGTGTTGGTAAGGCATGATTATTTAAAACGTACAGCCAAGCAGACGGGACGGAAGAAAGGAGACGAACATCCGATGACGGTTGTTTGTCTCCTTTCTTCCGTCCTGTCTGTTTCGCTGTACGTTTTAAACAAATATATTTGGGAAACGTGGATCGACGCAATTGACAAAGGTAAATTCGAAATGTATAAAGAATATTACGTTGAAAAGAAGAATATTTTTGTGTAGTACTTTTGTGCTTTGAACCCTTACGATAGATTACGAAACGTGCACGACCCCTGCGACGCATTTCTCTCGATATTTAAACTCGCATGGCATACGCACGAATGCCCGTAAAGGCTAAACTCCGTGGGGAGTTTAGCCTTTCTTAGCGACATTCTATGACTTCGGACAGCTTAAGTAACGCAGAACGTGGCGAGCTCCGAGCCTTTTATAAGTGCTAGGTGCCCATTCAGGTTGCGGCGTTAGCCCCTAATGATGTCCATGAAAGAATCGTGAAGCAAGAAGCGTAGACGCGCGGAGACCCAGGCCGCGCGTTTCATGCCCTCAGCGACTATGCGTCGAGAAACTCAGGGAATGGAGACGAGAACGTGCGGGGACTTCAAAAACGCCGAGCTCTGGCTGGAATGAATAATGGGTAGAAGCAAAGCTACCTTTGTCTGTACTCGCCCTCTCATGCGTTCGACCGCTAACGCGGAACGCTGGACGCCGGCGGTTAGCAATCGAACGCGTTCGAAGCCAAACAAAAGCGGCCAGCTTTGCGTCTCCCCTATTATCATTGCAACCAGAGCTCGGCGTTCTGACGTACGCGCGCTTTCTCGTCTGCTCTTCTCCCTCAGTTTCCAGTTGCTCTTCCTTGTTGCATAGAAAGTAAACAACTCGCTTCAGTAGCTATACACAAAAAAAAGAAGCTAAATGTACTAAATGTTATAAAGAGTGGATTCCTTAACAATGGAGGTAGTATGTAAAACGTATGCACAACTGACAACATGATAGGTTAACTTTTGAAAGAGATACATAATAAAATGCCATTAATTTGAATGAGAGAGTCTCAGAACTAAGATAGTTTAGCCACGTTCCGTCCGGGTTCTAAAGGCACTGTGATACTCTGACGCTGAGCGCAGCGAACGCAGCGTAGCGCAGAATGCGCGCCTTTCATTGGCCGGCGAGCAGCGACTCGATGTCTGCGACCAATCAGCACCCGTGTGCGCTGCGCTACGCCGCGTTTGCTACGCTCGACGCCAGAATATAACAAAACCTTAAGTGTCACTAAAATAAAGAATTATGACGGTAACAAGATTCAAAAAAAAAATGGAGCTCAGCGAAATAAGATTTTGAGACAACTTGTAGAGCGAGTGCTTTTCGCGCAAATTGTGGGCTCACCAAAAAGTTGTTTTGGCTTACACCGAAAGCGTTTTCCGGTTTTGGTGATACCCTATATACAAAATGGCTCAAATATGGTCAAATACAGGGTAACTGAGTGTGCGACAAAATCATTATATGCACGTCGTGTAAGTTGTTAGAGCACCTTATTACTAAGTATTTTACATTTTGTTTTGAAAAGTAACCTACCGATACACTCTTTCGACGATATCCTGAGACTGTTAGTGTGCTACAGCACTGTTGATGAAGGTAGTCGAACCGCCATTAACTCTTCGAATTTTCCTTGCATTTTCAACAGGGCGCGTTGCCTCAAGCTATTGTATAACCCCATCTCGATCCTTAGCCATATGCGGAAATTAAACTAACGAAGTCCTACTTCTAGCATAAAAGTCTCAACGTAAAGATAAACAATCTAGAACTTCAACAGTCCTGCGCGGGCCGGGCTTCTGTAGAGTTACCCGTACAGGGCCATAAGTTTTATATGGCTAATCAATAATGCACATTAAAACTCCTATAAGGCTATTCAAACAAAATAACCCAGAGTAAGTACAGCATTTTATATTGAAAGAAAATGCGAAAAAAATGTATAGATTTTGTTTTTTTTAGTGTTACAATTGCTCGGGAAAGAACTTCGAATACCACTGAGGCCTTTTTCGAGCATATGGCAATGAAGGTCAGCTCTTAGATTAACACAATCCTTTCCTCGCTCTGCTACCCTGCTACCCACAAACATATATAATATCCCGTCTCGAACCCCCTCCCCCTTCACCCCCCCCCTTTCCCACTCTCTCCCACTTCCATGGTCTTTTCACAATGCCAGAATAATTTTAATTACGGTACATTAGCGGTAAGACGTCAAACTGACGCTGAGTGAATTAGCTTCGGGAAAAAACATTGCAAAGGAACCGCATGCTATGAGGAATGATTTTTTTGTAAGGACTAAATTGATCTTATTTGTTAAAGTGAAGTCTCTGGAAACGACGGCGGGGTTTGTATAGCGCAAATCTTAGTTCCTGCTCATTGTTGAGTTGCACCCTGTATTTCGTTTTCGTCGAGAGAGGCCGAGTTCGCATTTTTTTAAGTTCCAGAATTTCTCCCCCCCCCCTCGCCCCTTGTAGTTTTTGCCGCGGTCCCCGTTTGGGTGGCGAACCAGAATTCGGGAAACCCTCGATTGGCTCATTACGAAAGATTGGCTGGTCCCGGCAGTTCTAGAGTACAAACCCTTTTGATATTTATAAGAAACTGAATATATAAAAATAAGGATTGCGCTGGAATAACTGATTTTCAATAAATTGACCCCCGCGAGCTTTACTAAAAAATGGTCGCTTATTTAGTATAATGTGGATCCTGCTAAAATCTAAAAAAAAAGTAATGCGAAATTACACAAATATGGGGCATCATACATTTGGGAAACACAACTGCAGGAACACCCCTTCCGTATAGTGGTATTCTCATAACATTACGTTTTAACGAAGTCCTATCATTTCACTTACACGTGTTTGTAGAAAAACATTCAGTTTTATTGAGGAATTTCTTTTTGTATTGTATCTGCAATTTTATTGCAAAACAGAAGATTTTTTTTATTTAAGAGTAACGTTAAGAGTTTTGCGCGACAACATCCCGTACGTGAATTGGATCCGGAACAAGAAATATATATATAAAAATTGTGTCGCATACAGCCTTGACGCTAGTACGCCTCAACGGGTGACTTGTCTCTTAGCTGTAGTCTTTAAAAGAGAAATTTAGCTGGCAGTGCAGTACAACCGCTAAGCTTTCACTCCACGCGCTGAGCAGAAACGCGTCAGCATCCCCCCCCCCCCCCCCCGGCCACCGATCCCCCCTCAACGAAGAATATCAATTTTCGTCGTAACCAAGTTGAAATAGGCGCGATTAGTCCGAGCCAGAAGGGCGCAAAAGCTATCCCCGAAAACGCGAGCGCATTTTCCACCATGGGGCGCCTACTTATTCCGCTTCGTCTTACGACGAACCACACGAGATGCTCCGAGCCATCGGAAGCCAATCCAGTGCCACGTGAGAGTCACGTGACCTTCTGGAAAAGCCCCAGCGGTGCGCGGGACCCTCACGCGACACATTCCCGTCACTGGATTGACCGGGATGACTCGTGGCGCCCGCTGCGGTCCATCGCAAAGAGTGAAAACCAGAGTATAATCGATCGTAGGATCAGCGTATGCGAGTCCGCGGGTGGAGTCCAATGGAAACATTGCCTCCTTCGTGAGCGCTCCTTACCTAATGAAAGGTAAACAGTGGCCGTGTGTCTAGCAGCCGCGCTTGCGTTGGCGATGACGTCGGCTCCTAGAAAACAGAGGTCCGACCCGGCCTGCCGGGTACGTGATAAGAGTGGCCGTAGGGGAAGCTCAGAAGACGCGCAGCCGAGCCACGCTCAAACAAGCACCCAAACGTCGCACAAAAAAAAAAAAAAACGCCAGCAAGCAGCAGCATTTTCCTGCCGGAGTCGCGTATGCAAGCCTAATCTCCCAGAACCCAGCAGCGGTATACCTCCGAGCGCTCGAACATTTTTTTTTCGTTTCATTTTTTCTTTTGCTCTTTTATCCAGCGCAGAGGAGATGGATGGGAGCGATAGCCCGGGCTTTCTTTATTTTTTATTGATGAGGAGCACCGAATTGAAGAGCCCTTTGCGCGATCCGGCCAGAGGCACTGTGTATGGGTAACTTTGTGGTAACTTACTGTGGACTCCTTTTTTATACCCCTATCTACGTGTGCCTAGTACTGTCTTATTTCGGGTGTCGAGGAGACCTAATTACAATTTGTGAGGGTTTGGAAAAACAAAGGGAATTGTAGATTGTTTTCGCATTGTCTAGCGGTGGTTCACATGCTCCCAGTATACTTGATCAGTGAGGCACAGACCCTCGTTCATCACCCCCGTAGCAAGTGCAACGTATACGTACATATTAAAGAAAAGTACCGTATTGTGCTAAAACAAACTTTTATGACGGGGGTGCATGCTTATATAAAAATTACGTGGGGCGAAAATAAAAATTGTAGATGATCATCTGCGGATACCCTTTATCTACTGGCGGATGCTGATAAAAATGTATAAGTTTTGACGGATTGAGGATCGGACGCGAATGCCAGAGACTGCAGATGCAAGTTATTTTCGGGTCCGGATCATTATTTTTACCAAGGCAGCCCATAAGCGTCTGCGACCCCTTTGAGTTTATTCGTGAGTGATACTATGAAGTGCATAGTCGAATGTTTTGCGGGATCTAAATACTTTCGGGAAAAAGAAAAGAAAAACAGACAGGGAGAAAATTAATATTTACGCCAAGAAAGACCTGCCTCTCACCAAAGATCGCTTTAGAGCGTTGTATCTCGCCACAAATGCTGTCCTAGAAAACAAGCAAAAAAAGAAATACAAGAGAATCAATGGTCCTGGGAAAAAAAGCAGAAAACGATATTCGGGCTAAGAAAATGAAAGACATTTACAACTCCCTGTAATGCCAAATTAGAGCGCAGCTGTTGAGGAGGAAGAGGAGGGGAGGGTATGCCCCTCCTCCTCATCCGTACCCTCTCCTCCTCCCCTCCTCCTCCTCCTCTCTTGAGGTATTTCGATTTCGCGATATACCATGCTAAACAATCTGAGAAAAAATATATGTATTGTGGTATTCTCGCTCACCGCTTCTCCGGAGAGAGGAAATATAGTTCAGACATCTGGAAGCTCCACTTTGTGTAAGTTCTGCCGGTGCCAGGAAACAGGACAGCAGGAGCAAGGCAGGAGAACGAGACAGCACGTGATACTCTCGATGTCATCCTACTTGCTGTCGCCTCTGTCGAAGACTGCTCGGCGTTTTTTACTTCCTCAGCATTAGTCTAGAGCGTGCTCACCCGAGACTGCACAGCAGAACAGCCAGTGCACGTCCCTCGGGTCCAATGGGATGTTTTCTACACGACAGGTATGAAGTTCTTCTTTGTCTTGCCCGAAATACTTGGTGAGTGTCGTAGGCGTGAGATACAGATCTACCACGAGCAAGCCGGTGTCGACCTTGGTGGCACACAATTTACCAACTTCGTCTGACGTGCCACAGAGATCGATGGGTACAGCACAGGCCGGAACCCAAATAAGATGGCCACTTGGATAACGAATACACCACGTTTTCATACGTGCGTGCCTCTCTGTGATTTGTGAATGGTGATATCACTTGTCTGCATAACGGGTACCTGGCACCTCTCATGCTCCTCCTCTCCTCCTCCCTCCTCATCTCCTACCCTCCTTCTCCTCCCTCCCTCCTTCCCCTCTCCTCCTCCTCCTCCCCTCCTTGAGAAATAAACCAGTTAGCTGCGTTCTCGCGATTCTCTAATTTCCGAAAAAATAATTCAGGTCGAACACTTAATAGCCATCGTACCTTTCTAATCTTGGTAAAGGCTATAAATTATTTTACCCCAAAAAACCTTGTGTCCTACACGTCCCCAAACGAGTTACTTCAATCGCTTTAATATCCGTGTTAAAAATACTTCACAAAAGTGATCTTTTTTTTTTTTTGCAGTAGCAAGCGGCGTTTGATTCTACGTGGAGGTGCACACAAACACCTCTAGAAATAGAGGTGTTTGAGTCTGATGAAATTATTTTAGTTCAAAAATTGCAAGCTGTGAATCAAGCGATGACGTGACAGTCTAGAAAAATAGCTAGGCAGGATTGTGTTGATATTTGTGTGCTTATCGCGAACTTTCGCAGTCTTCTGCCTAAACAAGATATTTTTTTGTCAACTGTGCATGATCCAGGTGCTCAGATTGTGCTAGGAACTGAAACGTGGTTAAAGCCGGAGATTAGCGATGGTGAGGTTATTCTTAGTCAATCATTTAATTTGTTTCGTAACGACCGCACACGTTCCCGCGGTGGCGGCGTACTTATTGCTATCAGTAAAGCAATGAATGCATCACTTATTTCTGTAGATTGTGACCTTGAAATTTTGTGGGTACGCTTAGATCATCCTTCTTTTCCAGTTATCGTTGGCGCCTGTTATCGCCCTCCTAATCGTGACAATACTTTTGTTAATAAGATGTACGTTTGTATGGAGCACGTTTTTTCTTTATTTCCCGGTAGTACCATTATTTTTGGCGGGGATTTTAATTACCCAGGTGTAATTTGGAAGGAGGGCATTGGTCTTACCTCTTGCGCGGTTGGGGCAGAAGTTTAAAATTTTATTAACCTGATGCATAGCTTTGGTCTCGCCCAAATTGTAAACGAAACCACACGATTAAATTCCGTTTTGGACCTTGTTTTCACCTCGAGTGCGGATGATGTGAGGTCTGTTCGTATTCTTGACAGGATCAACGATCACAACACGGTTTTAGTTGAAATGTTTCTGCCAATAGTAACTAGAAAGATAAGTCCTAAGCTCATCAATGCATACAGCAAGGTTAACGAATGTGCCATAAACAAGGCTTTTGAGCGGTTTGCTTCAGAATACGAACACCATTTTTATTAAAGATCTGTGGAGTCAAACTGGAAATTACTAAAAGACGAGTCTAAGCAGTTGAAGTCTCGATTTGTGCCTCAAATTGTGTTAAAAACGAATGCTGACCAACCCTGGTTTACGAATACACTCAGAAAATCAAATAATAAAAAATGCATCTTTTTGCCAAAGCTAAAAGAACCAAGCTTGTATCTGATACGTCAAGGTACTTTAACTGTTTTAAGGAATTCAAAAATAGCATAAAAATGTGAAGAACAGATACTTCAAGCGAGACCTGCTAAATTTATTGTTAACCAGCCCTCGGAAATTTTGGAAAACAATATGTCCAAAGAAAGGTGACTTCTCCCTAAGCTGAGCAATGATCTCAGCGAAGTATTAACAGACCTTGAATCAGCTACCGTCTTTAACAACTATTCTTCGTTCGTGTTCACCGTAGAAGGCTTATTAGTACCCTGTGATCCGATCTGTAGACTACTTAACATTTCTTGCGAACCTATTGTCTTTGACCGAAATGGTATCCTGAATGCAATCGCAAAACTCTCCCGGAGCTCAGCCCCTGGTGGCGACAATATTGCCCTAAACTTCTAAAAATAACAAAGCACATATCATCTTACCTTCTCTGTAAACTATTTTAACAATCACTTGATTCGACTACCCTCCCGGAGGACTGGAGATTCGGGAAAGTTCTACTTATTTTTAAATTCGGAAACAAGCAGGACTACTCGAATTATGGACCTATATCGCTGACAAGTGTGCCATGCAAAATTTTTGGACATGTCGTCTACTCCCACATCATGAGCTATTTGTCGGAAAATAAATTAATATGCAACAGCCAACATGGTTTCAGGTCGGGATATTCATGCGAAACCCAGCTTTTTGAGTTTGTAACCGATTTGCATAACAACTTTTATTCCTCTAAACCCACTGATGCCATCTTCATCGATTTCTCTAAAGCATTTGACACGGTTCCTCACCAGCGACTTCTATACAAACTTTCTGAACTTAACATCCATCCATCTATTATACTCTGGATAGCTGAATTCTTAACCAACCGTAAGCAAGCAACTCACCTTGGGCATGCCAGATCACCAAGCATGCCTGTACTGTATATAGGGCGTCCCCCAGGGCAGCGTTCTCGGTCCGCTTTTATTTCTTATATATATTACCGATCTTCCTCACCAGATAGCATCATCTATTAGGCTTTCCGCGGATGATTGCGTAATTTACCGTCGCATCACTAACCCTGAAGATTCAACACTACTACAGCAGGATCTATGTGTTCTGTCTCATTGGTGTAACACGTGGCAGATGAAACTCAATATAACCAAGAGCAAACTTTTAACATTCACTGGTCAGCAATCTCCTATTGTACGTAACTACACCTTACTAACACTTCCTCTCGATAAAGTACAAACTTATAAATATTTAGGCGTAACATTTTCTGAAGACCTAACTTGGAATACTCATATTGACAATATAGTGGCTAATGCATGCAGATCTCTAGGATACATAAAACGTAACCTATACCCCACTCCCCGTTGTGTGAAACTAACTGCCTATAAGACTCTCGTCCGATCAAAATTGGACTACGCCAACTTTATTTGGTGGCCTCATCAATCATATCTCATTACTAAACTCGAATCGGTTCAAAACAAGGCATCACGTTTTATAACACATGACTACTCGCGAACGTCAAGCGTAACTGCACTAAAATTCAACCTCGACCTATGCCCTCTATCTCAAAGAACTCAACTTGCTCGTCTTGTCCTTTTTCGCAAAACTTACTATTCCTCTTCTGATTTTCGAAAGACCAACTGCCGCCCACCACCTCACATCTCTTTGCGTCATGACCACAGCCTAGAAATTAAACCTCTATTCGCCAGAACTAATAAATTCAAAAATTCCCCACTTTCTTTCGCTATTACTAACTTGAATCCCCTTCCTGAAACCATAGTAAGTGAATCTAACCCTAAGACATTCCGCGAACTCTGCAAGGCACACCCGAAAAGTGTTGATCCTTAACATGTTTACCTGTTAATTACTTTTTCTACGTGTTAGGTTTTGATATCTGCCCTATTAGTTTGTAGTTCTTTTTGCGTTTTCCTACTATTTACCTTGTCGTCACTCTTCTGCTATTTGTATATGTCATTTGATCCCCCTCATGTAATGCATTTTATCTGAAATGCCTTTGAGGTATGATAAACTGAACTGAACTGAACAATATGAAGTTCCGTTTGCTACAACACCGTGTAGCAAAACACATTTTCAAATAAAGCGGGAGCACAAAACACATCTAATATGGAAATGATCGACAAATACGTCTATTCGTAAGAGTAGAGCAAATCTGGTCTCTATATATATATATATATTTTTTTTTTTAAAGAAAGTTCAAAATGGCGAGTAACTCAATAACTGAACTATATCACTCTAAAACGTTCACACGGCCTTCAATTAACTTGTAAGCTTTTGTCACTAGAGTACCCAAGAAGGCATGCAGGCCGGGAGTCCTTTAAAAAATTTAACCCGATTCATCGCCCTCCGTTAATCGATTAATGAATCGTTTAATCGGTCTCCTTCATTTCCATACATAATATTTTTTTTAAAGTTAAAATTACATTTTTTCTTGTGGCCTCTGCTGAATATATGATAAATGACGCAATATACAATTTTGATTATGAATGAAACATACGTAGTTGAGTAGAGTTCCAGACACTCGCATATTATTACTTCGGCTGCATGAGGTAAAGGGGATCGTTGAGATTCTCCGGCAAGAACGGCCTCCTTTGATTGTTCATATTATTCTCTGCTGCACTAAACGGACACTCGCACGGCGTTGAAATGGCTGGGACACGTGTAACCTTCTGCACATGTCTGGGGCTACAAATCTCGCCCTTACAGTTTAGGTTAAGATTTCACCCAAAGTTTGCCCTTCATATAGGTGTATCCGTCCATGTATGCATGATGAAAGAATTGAAGTTCGATTTTTTGGGTTTTTTTTCAAAATTTTGCAGATTAACCGGTTAAAAAATTTAATCGCACTTAAAACATTAATCGATGAATTGGGAGATTAATAGATCGATTGCCCACCCCTACTTTTAAAGTAAGATGTGCATATTTCGGTGGCGTTTTGTCTGTTGACTTTATTGCAAAAAAATCAACTCAAAAGCTCTGCGTTCATCGATCGTCTAACAGCTAGCTCGGCTTCTCTCTAGTAGTTATAGACACGGTATCTGCCTGTTGTCTGTTGTTTACTTTGCAAGTATCATTTAAAGCCCAACTCTGCTTAATTTTTGGAAATTTCGAAATAACGAGCGTTTTCTTGACAAAATAAATTATTCTTTTCGTCAACTATACTTTAAGCACTGTTACAGACCGAAACTGAAGCCAAGTCAAACTTTTATTGTATGAAAATGTAGAAAGCTGGAGCTATACTGCGTTGAAATGGCGTCGAGTGTCTTCGCGCAGACGGACAATCTGACCAGTTCAGTGCTACTGCCATCATGAAACATTTTACGTGCACCCCGCAGTAATAATTACACAATCACCGGAGATGAGAAGGGGCCTTGGCAGGCAACACTGTCTCCATTCCGCCGCCGAGGCTGACTCCGCTTTTGGACGGGCACGAGCAAACATCGTCTGCATCTCCCATTCCCAGCTCTGACGCAGGCAGAGCCAATTGACATTTGCGTTATATCCGTTTTGGCTGCACCTTCTGTGAGCCGATAGGTGAGTCCCCACATAAGACAAATAATGGTAAATTTAATAAAAAGAAATCGCAGCGACCTTCAACCTTTAAAGTCCTCTAAAGCACGAAATGCATTATGGGGAATTGGTGAGGGCATTAGTGTGGCACGTGAAGTATATTTTGCCATTAAATCTAGCGCGGAAACTGAATGGTTTTAAAAGTCACATGACGTCATGACCTGACGTCATGTGACTTTTACGTGACGTCAATTTTTCCCGCTAAATTTAGAGGTGAAACTGGACTGGTGACTAGGTTACAAAACTTGAAATTTCCCGTTAAATTTAGTGGGTCACTTGTTTGGTGTATAGGTCACGTAACGTCAGTTTCCCGCTATATTTAGCGGCAAACTTGAATTCACCTTTTGACCACATCACGTGAATTTTCCCGCTAAATTTGACGGCGAAACTGAGTTGACGTGTAGATCACGTGCCTATTTCCCCAAGGTGTATGGGTCACGTGACGGCACTTTTCTAGCTAAATTTAGCGGGAAAACTAAATTGGTCTGTATGTCCCGTGACATAAGGTCACGTGACATTCATTTTCTTGCTAAAGTTAGCTGAGAAGCTGAATTCATGTATAGGTCTTGTGATATCGATTTCCCCGCTAAATTTAGCGAGAACTGCGTGCGGACGGACGGACGGACAATTTTTTTAGAATTGGGGATAGCGTTAAAAAAACATGTCATGCTTTAAAAAGTGTAATTGCGCATTCCTTTTTCAAACGTGGACCATACTAAAGATATAGCTGCATGGATTTTTCATTCCGTTTTATAACAAACAATGCGCGGAGTCACTCTTCATTCTGAAGTCCATTGGAGGATTATGGAAACAGTTGAAGCACCTTTTACGACCGTTAGCTCGAGTCCAAGGCTCTCGTTTAAGCTAGGAAGAAGGATGCCGCTAAGTTTGACTGAAATGAGTAAGCTTGACGAAGTAAAGACTCAGACAACAACAACAGCGAGTCAGTCACGTTAATTACTTGGGAAGCCAGAGTCCAGAGACGGAGGGCAGGTTATAATCCCAGTGCAGCACTCGCGTGCTCGGCTTGGAAGATAATTATGTTTTTTTGAGCAGTTTTTATCAAGATTCCTTCAGGAACGTTTTCCAGAGCTGCACTCACGACCATACGACACCGAGAAATGTTTCTTCCGCAAATAACGTTGGAGATTTCTCCGGCTTTGTAAGTCCGCGAAAGGAATCCTCTTCGCCGACTTGAGAAGAGAACAAACGACTACTAAGCCGGGTTTCTTCCTGCGTCCGGGAATTATTGATTGTCATAATGTACTGAGCAACGTAAATAGCGTCAGGGAAGGGAGCAGCCAGAGAACTGAAGTCCACGTACACCGAGAGGATGAGAAAATAATCGGTAGATACGGAACTCGCCGGAAAGAATTGTCCAGATATCTGACAAAGTAGGGAAACGAACGAAGGCAGTGCTCGCACAACAAGTCGGAATCCCCGAGCTAATCAGAAACTCACACAACTCGCCAGAATCTCAGGGTGTATCTTCTGCCGATACGCTCGAAATATAAGAAAAGAAAAATAATTAGAAACAAAATAGGTAGTCACTGACACACACAAAAAAGAAAAGGCGGACAAAATGGAAGATCGAAAGATGAAACGATAACGGAAAGAGACAGAAAAAAAAACCGAAACGAAGGAAACCACCACCGGCAGGGGATTTCCAGATGTAGGCAGTGACGCATCAAAAAAAGAAAGCAAAAAACAAAATGAGCAATTTCCCACATGTGATTCATCAGGAGTATTTTACTCGTATTGCGGCACTTGGGACGACAGCTTCGAAATGATAGCTGTAATGGATACGATATAAATCCGCCCGTACTGCAATACCACCGTAACCCGAAAAAAAAATTAATCAAACACGCAACCGTATGCTCTGTGGCGGAGTTGGCACCCACCGTGGCGAGCAGAGTTCCACGGGAATGACTCTCCGATACAGGGGATTTCTTTTCTTTTAGCTTTATTTGGCGAGGAACACGGCGCTCTCTTAATGCGCGGCAACTGACACTCGTTTTCCCGAGTGGATATATAGGAACACAGTTCCACTGGCTGTCAAAGATCGTCCTTCCCGCACATTCGGTGGTAATTTGTAAGTTGACGGTAACGTAACTCGTGATCCGCACGCCACGTATTGGCGCGAAGCAGTTGAAACAATCCCACATACAAACGCAAAAAGACGCATTCGCGTTTACTTTTTTTTCCAGAATAACAGACAAAACGTACTCAGAGAAAATATGAAAGTGCGCAAGGGACATTGATGTTTCCCGTTTTGTGCCTTGTTCGCTGTAAGTAAAGCATAAGAGGGGAGCTTTCATTTCGCTCGGCTTGAGTAGGCAGTTGCAGTGCATGTTGTTTTGAGGATTCTTCTGTAACCTCAAACGCGCCTCTACGGTGCAGATGTGCTCTCCAAGACAAGATAACGCACGCCCTATATGTAAATCAAACTGACAACGTCGACTTATGTATGGTTGGCCACGAAAGGTTACGCCCGTGTAATACATTTAGGAAAAAATGTTGCGTGTAACAGTGCCTCGACCTACTTTCGCGAAAGGTACGGCAACAAGTGACTGAATTCCGTCTAAGTGATGCCTGGTGTTGTGAGCCGTCATGGTCACGAACATTGTTGCGGTTGTTTACGCGCAATTTTATTTCTTAAAACTAACAAACCTGTGTTTGTTTACAGACTGGAGGCTACACTGCTAACGTATACGAAAAGCTTTTGTCACGTCTTGCCCCAAAAATTCACTTGACTGGCGTATTGGCAATTCAAGAGAGGTGACGCCTGCCAGCAGAAAAGACGTGAAAGAGAGCAGCGGGATACTACCGTCTATGCAAGTCTGCAGCGAAAACTGCCGCTGCCTGGCGGCCGAAATGGAAAACGGAAAAAGGGGATTAAATTCGCGAGTTTGAATGTTGCGAATGCCGGCACTTGGTAGTAATTACCGGTTTAATGACGGAAGACGCAATATGCGCCGTAGGCGCTGTATGCTCCATGTAGCGGCAAAGCGAATGTTTGTTTTAGTTCACACCGCCTTGTGTTTAGTAACTCATTTGTTGTCCTTATTCTGCTTGTCGTTCACTCCTTTGGCGGACCAAACAAGCAATGTAATTTAATAGTAACAATATGATATAAACATAAGGTAACTGGCAATTTTGCAATTCAAAACAAGAAGTGTAGATGAAATAAAACGCACATCTAGTTATCTACAAAATGTCACAACGAAAAATTTAGTTTTTTTTTACCGCAAAAATAAATTAGGCGTTGCCGAACGCTCATTTTCCACCCCAAAGGTAGCGCTAGAGGTCACAACAAGATGCCAAAGTTTCAGCCCGATCCGATACCTTATTCAAAAGTTATAACTTATAAGTGATTTTCTGAAAAGTTAAATGGGAAAATGGCGGCCGACGGAGTTTTCGAATACATGGGGCTCTATGGCGCCAGAAACCGAAAACGGGCAAAAATGGGCTCCATTTTCCCATTGAACTTTTCAGAAAATCACTTATAACTTTTGAATAAGGTATCGGATCGGGCTGAAACTTTGGTATCTGGTTGTGACCTTCAGCGCTACCTTTGGGCGGAAAATGAGCGTTCGGCGACGCCTAGTTTATTTTTGAGGTAAAAAGACCCTGTAAATTTTCTTTTGTGACACCCTGTACTTTGATAGCACGACACCTTGTGTTTGGATAATTGATTGCCGAGTTTTTATCCTCTTCTCTGAAAATGTTACAATACAACTAAAACTAGCCATGTGGCGGAGAGCAACAAACTAGCTCAGTAACCTACTTAGTCAATATTGGTGCCAGTCTATGCTCATTCTGAGTCAAATGCAGAAAAGCGCCGACGTTGCGTTCACCCTAACAGTGACGAGCAGTGGACATGAGATGATGTGCTTTTCTAGGAAGTAAAAATTACAGTACGATTCATCTTATAAGGCTATTAGGGCCCAACTACACCTCTCATGAAAAAATAAAAAATCACTACGTGGAAAAAAAAACGCAGAAATGTTGTTTGTTGAGAATTGTGTGAAATGGAAGCTTCATTTCACGCTAGAGAGGAGGTGACCTCCTCTCCAGCGTTTATTTTACTAAAGTGTAAAGAGGTCTTGGAAAACATTTTAGCGCTCAAAAACAAGGACAAGTAGAAGAGAAACAGACACCACAGTGCGCTACTAACCACTGATTTTATTTCATGAAACGACACTTATATACCTTCGGTATTTCTGATTTTGCCCCATCACGAGCCACCCCGATGCCAGGCCGCGTCATTGAGGAACGCACGTTCCTTGTCAAGTAAATCAATTGAGGCCACGCTGACACATGCTGCCCCACCCTTCTTAATCTCGTGTGCCTCGACTATTTCCCTCACAGTTTTTTCCTTGTGCCTCGCCAGGATCTTGCACTTGGAAAACAACGGCACACACTTGCACTTTTGACAATGATCAGACAGATGCCCGTCCCTGTAGTTTCCTACTTTAAGTTTGTGTTCCCTTAGCCTATCATTAACACACCTACCGGTCTGCCCTATATACTTGTTTCCGCATGATAGGGGATCTGGTACACTACTTCCTCCGCACATTCAACGAAGGGATCCCTGTGTTTCACCGCACAGCCAGAAGGAGCCTTACGAAACGGATCTGTCATCCTACATAATCTACTAAGTTTGTTTGGTTCGGAAAATACCACTTTTACGTTCGATCTATTGGCCACCTTTTTCAGGCCATGCGCCGTTTTGTGAATGTACGGTATCACCGCGACCTTTTGTTTATCTCTGAGAACCGTTGGGCGAGGGCAATCCTCATTACGTAATCTTTTTAATACGATCTCTGCCACTGACACCACTACATTCTTCGGGAAGCCAGCTGCCAACAACCGCCTTTACTGCGTGCTCAGGCCTTCTGCCATCACATGGTGGCACGATTTTTTGAGGGCGTTCAATACGCACATATTGGCAATGCTCCTTTTTACCAGTTTCGTATGAGCTGAATTGTACGGCAACAGTGATTTTTGGGCTCTAGGGTGGTACATCCAACACACATGTCGTTCAGAAAAGGTGAGTCGGATATCAAGGAACTGCAACACATCATCTACCGGTAGTTCGTGGGTTAGTATGAGGGTGTAAGACGTTCTTAAAAACAGTAAAGAGGTTATCCACTCTCGACTGGACTCCCGCAGGCCCATGGTTGAACAGTACTAAAAAATCATCCACAAATCTAAAAACTTTGATTTCGTTAAAATCGTTGCCTTCATTAAAGTGCTCAAAAAGAACTTTGTCCTGATGGGCTAAAAATATGTTACTGAGGATGGGTGCCAAGCATGAGCCAATGCATACCCCTTGTTTTTGTATATATACCCCGTCATTCCATTCCACAAACGTGGAATTCCATTCCACAAACGGATAGTACGAAAACATGGCCATCGTAACTTGCCAGTTAGGTATTCGCACCAATTAGGTTTATTAACCTTTTATTTCGTTATTTTTATTATATATTCATAAATAGAATATTCGTTCAATAAAAGAAAAGATAAATGTATTGCGCAAGCAAAAATGCAGTATAACGTTTATTTCGAAGACAAATATTTGAAAAAATCTGCGTAACCGCAGCGATATAGAAAAAAAAACGCGTTAACAGAGTCAATTTATTAAATTTATTGGCTCGTTTAACGTGAATTTAAAATCTACTGGAAGACGGCAAAAGTAAGACAGAGGAAAGAAAGAAATCCATACGTCTTTTCACTGACGTCATGTTCAAAGATTGTGAGATACAGTATGTATTAGTTACATAGAAATACTTATTTGACTTCAAGGGACCATGAAACACTTTTGAAATCTAATTTCATCCACCGCACGTCGTAAAAAGTGTGAAAAAAAAACCAACACACAAAAAAATAGAGAGCCAAAACAAATTTTCGTTTTATAAATTTTGAAAGAAAATCAGACTCTTTTATATTTTCTTTCTTTCGAAAGCTCTCTGGCATGAGTCCGCGGTGCCAGTGCATGTCAGCCAAATCCACGTCACGTCGCCTATTGGATAAGAGCCTACCTCACCCGCACCGCGATCATAAAAAATAAATAGCCGATGAATGTTTCTTCAAAGTTTGGTTAAAGAATATTCTGGTCCACATTTTGTTGAATAATTAGCGATGTGACGGAAATCGCCGAATTGTATGATGCTCGGTGCTAAGCGCCATCTATCGTGTGGTAAACGAAGCGAGACAAAGATAAGACTGCGCCTGCGCTGTTTCCCGATTCCTGCTCTCTGCTGAAAAACATGTCGTCGGTCGTGATCGTCGACGTGGTCGGCGAGGTGGAAGCTCATCGTTCCGCGTAGAGCGCTATCTTTGACTGGATTCTCGTCGTGTGCCGCGATAATAACCCAGCACGTCCTAGAAGGGAATATCCATCTACTCGTGCGGCGATGTTGTGGCGGCACCCTCAAGACTGCACAAACACTCGTGCCATCGTGTTTACTTCGACGACAGTGGTGATTTCTAAGCATCTGTGCCTTCGAATATCGGCCGGATTTCTTATTTTACGCATTCTATGCGTGTGCAGAAGTTCAGGGTATTACTGATGCATACAGTATTTAAAGGTGTGTATGAAAGATGCGAATTTTGACGCGTTTTCATCACCCGTGAATAGTGATTAGTGTTAGCATCCCTGAACGCTCGCAACGTCTATGTGATCACGAAATTAACATAGATTTTTGCAATCATAGAAAAGGCATGTGGCGAGATTGATACTACCGGCGAATTCGTGTGTTAAAGTCGTGATCGTCCAAGACGGCGTACTGCATATTTTCCTTTTATTTTCACCCCTCAGCCCTGCAAGCCTATCCTGACAAAATAAAAAGTTATAAAGCTTGAGCCGATAGAAAACTCTGTGCATTTCCTGCTACGCCAGTGAGTGGCAGTGCGCCCCTTTCTTTTAGAAGTACCATGAAAACAGCTGACGGCGGCAGGGAAGCGGTCGCCGTGCTGACGACCCGCTGCGCTTGTTGCAGTGGTTGCAGGAGTGTGTACGCGCGGCGCAGAGCGGTCGTTCCGGTAGCTCCGGCCACAACGGACGCAGTCGTAGCTAACGGGCTTTCGCAAGTGCCCAAATTACAGTTTGTGCAGTCCGGAGCGTAAAAGAAGCGGCTGCAGTTTCACCGCTTTCCACTCGAGGAACCACGTCGAAGCAATTGGTGCAGGCTCGTCGGCTTGAGGGACCCCAGGTCTAAGGTCATCCGTGTATGCTCGTAAGATTTCGTACATTTGAGTCGCTACTCCTAGTCGTCCGATTCCGACGAGGAGCTGGAGGTTTCGTCGGGAGACTCGCCGCACTTTCCAACTGGGGTACTGGCGTATGGGACCAGTCACATTATGTCGCTGTAGCGCAACATATCTAATTGAATTTCGCTCAACTCCGATGTGTCCGTGGCTATCGCGGTGATGAGAGGCAGCGATTCAGAAAATATGTCGGTGGCATCGTCGCCTTGAGCGTAGTAAAACCCTGTGATAAAAACCTACCGGCACACCACCAGCTCGCCGCGAACGTTCCCATTCTCCTAATGCTGAGAGAACGTCCGTTTCCGGTGCCAGGCCCGTCACGACCGTCAAAATTACGCCGCGGCTTGTTTTGCGGTCAGTCAGACAGGGATAAAAACTCGATATTTCAATAATGTTTCATGTAGAAGTTAATAATCCGAATCTAAAGCAGATGCCTGTTCGGCATTCAGCGAACATTGAAGGTTTAATGCAAACGTTATTTGGCAAAAGGGAACAAACAAAAAATTCATGGTCCCTTTAAACAACAAAAAATAAACTTGGAAGAAGAAAAAACGACAAACAGCACGGTGTTTTGTTAGTAGGCTTTTGTAATACCTATAAACGCCTAAAACTAACCCCCGATCCGGCATTATCAAAGATAAGGGAAAAGAAAAAAATTCAAACTAAATGCGTTTCCTTAAATTAAAAAAAAAAACTTAATTTAAACAGGAAGATTTTTGTAGTTTCTTTTCTGTGTCCTTACTCTTCTACTGAGTTTCCCGACCTTTACATTTTCAACATGATCAACGTTCATGAGCTCGCCTGCACACTCACTCTATTTATGTTAAACTTTTTTTCCTTTTTTTCTATTTTTTTGTGTGTTGATCCAGAACGCAGCTTGCACTGCACTGCCTGCGAGGTTGCTTCTTTGTACGCGAAACACACTGCTGATCTTGCTTCCCTTTCTTTCCAGTGCCCAGACGTTTCCAAAGTATTTTGGACCACGCCCATGGTCACTGCAGGTTGGAAAATGTCATGCCCGTGTCTTGTTTTCTTAAATATAAGCCTGTTTTCTTAAAGTCACCAAACATTGACACCCAAAATCACTAAACCTGCCTAAAAAAAAACTAGGAAAAAAGTTAAAAAAACGCCCCACAATTTGAAGAAAAATAAACTCTCAAGACCTCTTTATACGTCCCTCAGGTCATATTTATAGGTCCCTTATTTTTTACTTTTAAAAGAGAACCCAAGATCGCTACCATAATTTTTTGCATATTAAAAATGCGGATAAAAATATTTACCTGTTGCGTAGTCGGCGCGGCTGTAAAGACAATAACAGTTAGGACGCCTTCCGAAATTCGATTGCAAAATGTACCCTCCTGAAATTGGGTACGCAAACGTAGCAAGATGGTTTGTCTGTTTATTTTTTTCAGAGCTCAAGTCAGAGATGGCGAAATATTAAAAAAACGGCGGTGGCCTTGCATTTCGTAAGCTCTATACCGGACGTTCGTCGTCTGCGCACTGGTTTGTGAGCTTTCTCCGAGGTTGTCATTGTTCATATATTTCTTGAAAAGTGTGCATTATCGCGATTATCTTGCTCATCGCCAGCCCCTGCCATTGGGTTTTTGCGTTTTTGCGTTCAGCAAGCCACGCGGGAGCGAGCTCATAAACCAGTGGGCAGACACAAACGACATACCCCAAAATTGAGTTCTAAAGAAAATATGGACATAAAACTTTTTTGCGAAACTACGTTCGCGTGCCCAATTTCAGGTGTGTAGGTTTGGAATCCAAATTTTGCACAGCGTGCCAAATGTGTTGGTCCTTACGGCCGCACCCTGTACTTCGGAGGTATGGAGGCCCCAGGGACATGAGTAATATACACGGGCTATAAGCATAATGGCAGAATCCTTTAAAGCCCTCCTCAAGAAACTAATATTTCGAATAATTTACATATGCAAATTATTCAGTCCTAAAGAGCTTCTTTATAATCCTCAAAAGCAATAGTGCTTCCAATAACCAAGCATATATCATATATAGTTTTTAGCGACGCAACATAAACACGCTTCTGCTCTCTTTAAAGCATACTTGAGTTTTGATTGTGATGTCCCCTGAGGATCGTGTATCCGCCATGAACTTGCACCGCTCGTCCGCCTTACCCCATTAACGTCACGAACAGGGTGCCGTCTAAATGACCGGAAAATTAGTTTAAGCTGCCGAGTATTTTAAACGAGCGCTCTCGTTTTTTTAGTGGACGATATTTTTAATGAAGAATTTAAGCAAGCATTGTTTTTAGACGACTCAACGGAAGCCTAAATGCGCGGACATCAACACCTCGTCGGCCGTTCAAGCATCTAATGCAGCATCTGGTATGACCGATATTGGAGGAGCAGCGGCTGTTAATGGGTACGTCGTCAGTTTGTTACTTCGGTGTGTTCGATTTACCATACACACATATATCTCAGAGTGAGGCTACTTAGGTTCCGTTTGCGTTCACCGGGCTATCGCGGATGATTAGCGTTCTTCGGGAATTACTGCGTACGAAACAGGATCTATACGCCTGAAAGCGAGATTGGGCCGCTACGGAAGATCTCCGTCTGCTATAAACGTCTCGGGCTAACGAGCGAATGCGAGCGAAAGGAAGTCATTCTATATTCATTACCAGTCATTACGCTTATGGTGACAATTAGCTAATTGATTCGCGCAATATTCTTATATATTTTTCTAATAACAAGGACCCCGACGAGCCCAGACGACAGAAAGAGCAAAATATAGAAAATGAAAGAGAGAGAGAAAGGGAAGAGATAGGGAGGGAGAATTGAAAAGGAGACGTGATGACGAAAACACTACGCTACCATTTTCTCGTTAACGACTAAGGTCGTATACATGCGATAGCAGCTTCGTGCTTCGAAGACCCATTTTTGTCACGGCTGCATGCTAAAGCAGAAAGGAATTGAGGCAGAGATGGAACTTTATGGCGCTTGTGACGATGTTTTCACAGCACCCAGCGGTCAAGATAGGAAGCTATGTAAATACGTCCAGTTGGCTCACGTATTCGCTGAGGTCACTTGCATAGTAGTCAAACACGTGCACGATAAGGCGGCAGAAAGGGGAGGAGTGGGGCTGGGAGGGCGACTTTTATAAGCCGGTTTATTTCTTTATTTCACTTTATTATCAGTCCCTAGAACGGGGACTGTGACAGAAGTGAAAAAAAAACAATTAAAAATAGTAAACATTTTGAACACCGGGAATTGTTCTTGAATGCAGGTAAACGTTACGGAACTTTCCGGTCGCTGGGATAATTTAGGTTGTCCAAACACAGAGCAACAATAAGTTCCTTCGCTACAGATCTAGACACTTTACAAACCCACAAACAACTCAAAGCCCCTGTGCTTCATTAAACACGAACTATCAACATTTCAATGTAATTCGTTTTCATTTCGTCTTAACAACATACTGAAAGAACGCCCTAATTTCTGAATGCAAAATATATAGCAGCAAACACAGATTTTGCCTACGAGTCTGGCGTGTAAGGCTAGATGTCTACAGAACAGCAGAAATGGAAAGGGTAAGGTGCCCTTTCCACCATTGCACCTCTTGCTCTTTATGTAATTTCCGTTGGTCACTTGCGCTGCCTACGTCGCAGTCACGTGATATGCGTGTCAGAACGTGATAGATAACCCCCACGACACTCCCTCGCTTTAGTCTTTGTTCTCTCCTTGTACTGTAAAAATGTGTGTTGTTACCGAATACAAAAAAAAAAAAAGAAAAAGAAAAATGCTATGTAGTTTCAACTTGATGGATCTGCTCCTCGAGAAATGGTCAAGAAGTATGAAAAAGCTACACCAAATGGTTGCCAAAAAAAAAAAAAAAAGGCGGGCGTTTAGTTTTGGAATAAAGCCGAAGCTGAACGTGAGTGTCGACTGCGTAGGAAGTTGGAACAGCTTAGGACATCGGACGTGCGTGTGGTGACTGCGTCCTATACTTCGTTTCTTCTGAAGTCCACACAGCGATGCACTGCACTCGCTCAGCCTCCCAAGCGACGTCCGGTCGCTCCGTGCTTTGCAAGTCTGTCCAGCGGCCATATGTCACCAGTGCTAGAAAGCCATCATCGCTGAAAAGTCGCCATTCAATGTTGAGACGATGTTCGAGGGCACTGCCGCTGCGTCAATTTGAACGTCTTGGCGTCGAAGCAATTCGGTTTACCTAAGCGCCATACTCCGAAGACTGCATGTTGACGTACCTCGTGCATCGCGTACCTTGCGCTACTTTGAGAATAGGGGCTGTACAACGCCTCATGCGTTACGTGTCTCGCAGCAGCGTCAAGTGCGCTAGCGCATGAGGTCTATGACTCGAGCGGCCCTTGGAAGCAAATGGCGCCGCAGCATGGAAATGAGCGGCCCTTGGAAGCGAATGGCGGCGGAGCACGCGCTCGCGGCACGTGTCTCGCGCGTTTCTACAACAATGGTTGGCAGTACTTGTATAAAAGGCCTTTATCAAGGGGCTTTAGTAGCAACGGCTGCGCCTTGACTTAAGCTGAAACGAAGTAGCGAGTGCGTGCTTGCCAACGTTACTAGAACTCTCAGTTGGGAAACTCACCGTTGAAACCTGGGCCGCTGGCGTCCACCGAGACCGAGCTAAATGCGACAACAGCGCCACTCTGTATCATTTGTCTTAACTGTGGTCGCCTTGAGCTTTTAGAGAGCATGTTTGTGCGTAAAAACTAACGGAAAAAACTCTTTTTGTAGTAACGTTTATTGGAGTTTAGTACAAAATGGGGGGCGCATGTTGTTTTCCGAAATCTTTAGTTCGCAAGGTTTTGCAGTATAATTAATATTGTTTTTATACAACCCTGCCTCAGCGGGGATTTCAGGTAGCGCGTCCTGAGTTAGGCGCATATTAACCACGGTAGTGAACCGCGGCGCGTCCACTTGGGAGTCTGGGGCGGTACCTCGAAGCCCCTTCCACAGTATCTGTTCTGGCCCCATGACGGCTGATTACAATGAAAATGGAAGTCACGTGCAGTTCCTGGACTGGCCGCTGCGGGAGAAGTGGCGGCGTTGTGTTCGCCATTAGCTCGGTTCTCGTGGACGGATCGGTGCCACTTTTTCAGAGCAGTCTCTATGGCAGCTTCCCAACTGAGTGGTTCTAGTAACGTTGGTGCGTGCCGACATTCTGAAGGAACGTCTGAAGGAACGTTTACCCACGATCGGTATGGCGTGTAACGTTTGTGACCGCCCGTGGTTCAATCAGGGTTGCCAGATACTCGCAAATTAATTCACCAAATTATCTGAGATATAACTCGAAGATAGCCACATGTAGTGCTATAAAAGTATCCCAAATAACCCAAAACGTAAAACGCAATGCAAGGTATTTTAAACAATTCTTTAGATCACGGATGACATAATACAGGGTCGTCAAGATAAATCTGGACTTTTTTCTAGATTTTGTCTCTCAACAACACAGTGAAGCTAACTGTCCGTGTTGCGCTTCTGCCGCCACTTGATTCGACAGCGGACCGTCGCATGATAAACAATTCGCGACTTGCTAAAAAGTTAACAAGGAATACGACAGGAGGGCAGAAATACTTGAAGCGCTTCGCGCCAGAGAGTTGCCTAAGCAAATGATTGCGTGGTATGGCAACAAGAAGACACAAATTCATAGCACTGCGAGGACGTTCACATACACATTTTTGAAACAAAAAGACAGGAGACGACGGACAAAGAAGGGGACAAACACAAAACTTATCAAACGCAGCTGGGAGCGGCGTTTGAGACATCTTATGTATGTTTGTCCCTTTCTTCTTTCTTGAAACGTTCAGATAATCTGTCAGCCAGGAAGACGTTACGGCAGACCGAGCAAAGCACAAAAAAACTGTCGATATTCATTTTCTCCTTGCCTCTATGTGTTTTCCTGAGCATGTTGAATTTTCCGGATTTATTTTGACGACCCTGTATACATACATTTACAAAACAATAAAAACAGAACACCGAATATTACCAGTTTCCAGAACCACTGGCGAGCCCGTGTACATCACTGCGGTATTGAAACTCGCAGAAAATAACTTCTGACGGTGGAACTTCAGATGAAACGACAGGGACCGACACCACTGAGGACCCACCCATTGTATTGTATGTTTACGTTAGTGATTTGGAAAGTTTCGTTTTCTACTTTCTTGAATCCATATTTGCTTCCTCGAATGTGCAATGGCCAAAATATAGCCGACCAGCCAACCACTAAAATTTTCCGCCAACTGCAAAAATAAGTAGCCCAGTTGGGTTATTTATAGCCCAATTTGTGAAGCCTGGGTTAAACATAAGTATGTCAGTACAAAACTGTATAGTAAAGAAGCACCGTTTCACAGAAAACGCACATTTTGCATAAGACGGTTTGACTGAGAGATGAAAATAGAGCTGCAGATTTTCATGTTTGTAGAAATAGGTTGCAGCACAGATTTTTTGACTGGGAAGTGTCACGTCTTTCAGGGCACATCTGTGAAGAAAAAAAGAACACGCATTGTTTTATATGAGAAACACAGAAAAGAGAGCCAAGATGTTTTAGGACCATCTGTCTGAAAAGTTTCTGGGGCGCTGTTTCATTATGATCGCACATACAGTAACGCAGCAAACGTCGTCCTGCAGACGACAAAAACAAAACACACATTAAGCATAACGGTTATTCAACAAATTACGTGCGCGCATTTATATATGCTGTCTACTCACTTGAGACGGATATAATGTATTTAAATCAAAACTAAATTATATATGCACGTATATAGCGTGTGCCAGGCCCTCAGCATTATTAAAATGCTAAACTCACATATTCGGGAGAAAACAGTCGAATGACTGAGGAGAATGTTTTTTTTAATTTTTTTATTTGAGATTACTTTTTGTTTTACTTTGTAACAAAAAACGACCCTCGCATCAAAGAGAAAAAAAGTCTTTTAATTTTACGAGTACAGTGAGGGCACCATAGAGATTTGGATATTTATGGCAATGGAACGTTATCAAGACCGCTGCTGCCAAACCTCATTCGTGCGCAGAGAAACCCGCAGTTCTTGCTTGTTCGTGATTTTATCACTTTTTTTTTGTCTTCCCAAACATTGGTGTTTTGCAAATTCGAATATATTGCACGTCTCGCGGCACAACCGAAAACGAACCGGGGTCCCAAGCAAAAATGAATCCTCAAGAGCCTGTTCATTCGTGTTATTGAGATCTGTTTAAAAACACGAATAAAAGGGAGCTTCCGTTCTACGTCGCATTGTTGAATTTCCCCGAGACAATCTCCAATCTTCCAAAGAGCCTCACTCCTTAGAATGCTTCCTTCTGGCGTTTATTTGGAGCTGGGTGTTCGACTGTCTCCCGGTGTCTGACGCGAACCGGCTTCCGGCTGGGGTCTTTCCCTTAACGCGCCTCTCTGTAGCGTCTCAGTGTGCGTGAAAATAAAACTTCACAGTCAAGGTTATTAATTCATTATTGCAGTTCACTCGCAACCCATGCATAACTCTTCTCGAGTATCGTTCTCGTAAACACGAAAAAATAAATATTGGCAAGTTATTTTTTTAATATATGTATAAAACTAAGACTGGAAAACGTTAAGATATGCCATCTCCACTGCACTTTATACTTCTGGAAATAAAACTGTCGCCAATGAACAATTTTAATGAGAAGTCACGAAGTAAACTCCTTCGTAAGTCAAGGGGTCATTAGTTTCTGATATGCAGAATCGCCTATTGATACACTATATGGCTTTTTTTTATTGGCAGTTGCTCTAAATTTGGCGAATCACCAAATCAAGCCAAGAAGTTTCGTGCGATGGTTTGCCTCGGTCTTATGAGAATTAAAAAAAAAAAAATTCGCAACGACCTACATCTTCGGAAGTCTGTAACACATGGAATGAACTATACTTAAGGAGCGATTCCTTAAATTTCTTTAGACGACATTAAATTTCACTTAACGTTATAGCGTCACGTCACATGACCTGACTTCACGCGACATGGTCACGTGGATGCCACGTGGTGTACGCGCGGACGCACGGAAGTACACATACGGGGACGCGCACATTTTATTTATTTGATACATACCGGGGTCCGCGTGGGCCCAGGCAAGAAAGATGAGATTACGAAAAGTCGCTTGTAAATCGAGCGTGAACATTCCGATATCAGAAGGCAAACGTCACACACTTAACTGAGCATGTTTTCTAATTCTGTACACACATACAAAAAAATCATCAGTATCAAATCGGTTTACATGGTATTCCCACTGGAGAAAAGAGGACCCTCATAAATCTTGGTCCTTTTCAACGAGAGATATAGAAAAATGATATAAAGTGAACAGTACTAAATATTAAAAAATCTTGACCTGATATAATCAAAATCATTTGACGCTTTCTGACTGCGATGAGAAATTTCCAGGAGAGAACAATCCCTGAGGAATTAAATTCCACTCACTTACTGTTCGAGGAGAGCTTGAAAACTTTAATATATTAGGGCGCACAAAAAGGGGTTACAGAGTATTCCTCGTTCTATATGGTTAACTTCGTTTAAAGCCGGCGTAAGTTCAAACAGGGAGTTAGGAAGACTTGAGTATTGATGTGCTGATAAAAAAATTTAATCAAGATTTCGCTGGCGGGCTAAAGTCGGTAGTTTATTTTCTATTTTAAGGTAACAATGACTGGGATTTTGTGCGTTTATACTTTCTGTAAATAAACTTTTTTAAACTTTCTTAGATATGTCGACATTTCTTTGAGTAAATAAATACCAGGCTATAAAATAGTATTCTAACATAGGTTGAGTGAGGGAGGAGTAGAAGCCTAATTTAACGTTCGATAGGGAATTTTTAAGTTTATATTGAACAAGACCGTGTTTTCTGAAGGATAATTAAGAAAAAGTATTGACATCATCTGAAGAACTCAAAAGTTTGTTGCTGGTAAAAGAAGAAAATTAAAAGTGATCAACTTTAGATATAAAAACATCTTTGGTGTGACAAAAAAAAAAAGCGAAAGCATTTTTGTTATATGTAATACAAATAAAGAGAGTTTCATCACCGTTTAATTCCGTCTTCCATTTTTACACGAGTCTACACCGAACTTAAAGTATGGGGTAATCAACATTATTATTAAATTATTGTAGGATATGCTAACGCGGGTTGTGCACTCTTTACAGCAAGCGGGCAATTCTGCTTGCAGTGTGGTGTCAAAGAGAAGTCACTACTTTCGCTATTACGCTCTTACGAAAAGAAACTTCGCTGACGAGCGCGTCGAGATAAAGCAATAAATAAATGACAAAGGACGGTCCTACTATGTGCGTTACCTTCCTTGCCACTCATGGTTTCACTCCACATTGACTCTATCTTGAAAACCAGCCTAAATAACTTTCATCAGAGGCCCTGAAACCTTTATAATTGGGCGGGCAAGGAACTTTGATAGTAATTAAATGCATATCAGGGCTAACCATGGAGGCGGTTCATGGTAACAGGAGGACAGGAGGACATGAAAAATAAGCCTTGTCGAAGCCTGAGAGTGGCAACCGATGTTTTCTGATAATATATATCGTTTAAACTTTTTACTGACCGGGCCCATAGGGCATGGATCCCGGTGATCAACGGATTCCAAGCGTCGTCAAGAAAATCAATTTAATGCGGAGAGCACTATCTCGTGGATATCCGAAGAACGGTAGTTTTGATTTCCGCGTAGGTTTTAGCTTTATCCCGAGCTGGTAGGCTGTCCAATATAGTTTTGGGAACACTGGTTGCACTTGTCTATCACGGCTTACTACTTGCATCAGTCTTCGTAATAAAAATGGCATTATTTACATAATTCAACTGTATTGTTGCATACTGCTTATACCTCAAGAGCTCTATGGACACTTTAAAGGATGATATAGGCGTCGCTTAATAGATGGTTGTCGGTAAGCATCACTCTAATTTCGAATGCTGTCCTGAGCCGGCGTGCACGCTTTATGTTCCCAACAAGGAGGACAAACATGCTAAATATAAAGGAACTGCAATCAAGGCTAAGACAAACAGCAAGGTATAACACAAAGAAAGCATTCTGCTTGGGATGTAAGATGTACTATCTGTGTTTCCCCAATATAAGCATTCCTTCATTGAAAATGCACACGTGTTAGGGAGGCTAACTCTACGACCAAACAAAAAATAGACAACGCCAGGTAATGTACACTAAATTTTAGAAGTAATGGCCGTGGGTGTGGGGCACATTTTGTATACTCTTATTTTTTATTTGTCGTTTAATTTGAATAGCTGCAAGAAATGTTGTCGTTTATCCGCCTTCCGCACGTACATTGTATTATTAAACAATAACTTTCTAAAGATATTTTCCCCACATTATACCAACCTCCATTTCCTTTGAAAGAACAACTAATGGGCTACATTTTCAAGTGTCATATTGGTCCATACGCAAATTATTTAGGAAAATAAAAGCGTTTGCGCGGATTCTTTAAAAATTGATACTTGTCCCTTGGTCAGGAAAAAGTTAAAATCGCCCCAAATAATAAAAAAAGAGTTGATAAAATATATGTTTTAACGTGTTGCTCAGATATCCGCGCAATCGAGGCACCGGCCTCTAATTACACATACACATATTCAAGAACAGCACCCTGGCTGGTGCCCTATGCTTGGCAAGACTTGTCTGTCATAAATGCAGTCTTGTTTTTTTTAATAGAAGCAGAGCCTTTTTGTCATTAACATATGTCCTTATGCCAAATAAACCACGGCCCCAAGAGAACAGCACCTTTCTGCATGGGGGCGCTGGGATCCCACTATTCTCGCTGTTCCACCTTGCTAACCGCTGCTTCTCAAAGGGGTCTGTTTCTCGTGGCCCAATGGTGTCTTGTTGTAACCCAAATTGCGCGTCTACATCGGGGAAGACTTCTGGCGTGTCTTTCCACCTGCTGTCCAGCGATGAATCCCTAAGCACCATGTGAACGAAAAATACCAAAGAAAAAAGCTCGAGCTGCACCTGAGCACTTCTTATGAGTTGCGAATGCGAAAGCATGCACGCCGCTCTTCCGCTCCCTTTTTCGTCAACGGCGTACTTGCGTCGACGGTCGAGGACGCTCGCTGTCCTCGGCGCGCTGACCTTGGTGCGTGGAGCGGCGGAGCCGCTGCCTCGCGGACACGCAGCGCCATGGGGTGGCGGTCGTTGAAACTGACGCGAAGCGGCCAATGGGAGCCTCGTCGACGCGCGCCAGACAACGGAATCGAAGTCGAAATCCATCAGCTTTACCCGCTCCTTTGTGATCGGGGAAACTAGGTGCAGTTTGGCTAGGCTTTTCGCGTGGTTTCGTAGCTGGGAGCTGGCTTCATTCGGAAAAGGGATTTATGGTGCCGTTTGGCGCGGCTTCAAAGCTGATGACATCGGCTCGCTCCATGGGACAGTTAATGCTTTCGCATTAAAACCTCGATGTCAATAAGTACCCATCTACGGTGTGTGCGAAGGTCCTCTACTGCACCAGTGAAGCATTTAGCAGATTATTGCTTTAACGGCAATCAAATGAGTAAAAGAGAGAATGCTCATACCGATTTTTGTGCCGTGGAATTACCTCGGGGAGAGCCAGCATTCAGGTTTTCGACCAGCGCCTTAATTATGCTTTTTATGTGATTCTCAGAGTCATACTCCAAATTAACGTTCACCGCCAGTCACCGAGAATCTAGCAGCACCTTACGCCCATGTCTCATTTCCAGCACATACGTGAGGAATAGGGCATAGCAGCACTCCGCGATAGTTTGCAAAACGATTTACACGTTCGCTTCTGCTTCGTCGGCTTCTCCAGTTTTCTTTGACCAGAGTCTAAACTCGTGAACATTTTTTTTTTTTTTTGGTGGCATTTCCAAGGAGGGGAGAAGCACACGCGTGTCCAGCTTTGATCAGTGCTCAATAAGCGCGTGCTCCCATATACCTTTGATCGCAGCCGCGCTGTGGCGCAGCTCCCGGCCGCCAGTGAGTACCAGTGGCCGCTTCGGAAACATAAGTGCTATCATGCCTCACTGGACAGGCCATAAGACAGCCAGCGCGTATAAAGCCCGGCCGTAAATAAATGACGAGAGTCACTTTCTTATCATTCTGCTCGAGCCAGTCTATTTCGGTGAAGTATTCTTGAAGCTTACCAATAGACCATTCGCTGTTTTACCCAAGCATCAAGGAGAATGCAGGGATTGGTGTTCCACGCGCCACACGCGCACGCCTTTCGTGTATATAAAGATTGAAGTAAATAACCAAAAGAAAGCATTGACGAACGCGTGTGCAGAGATGCCATTTGTTTTAGGTTTTTTGCTTTGGAAAAGTTACTACTGCTGAGGCCAGCACGATGCGGCGCGTGGAACACCAATCCCTGCATTCTCCTTGATGCTTGGGTGGGACAGCAATGAGTCTATTAGCGGCGAAATGTTTTGATAGCGCCCTCTATGGTTCTCCCTTGTGACGTCATTATCTTGTGAACAACAAGTTCGATTGTGTTTGTAAATAGCGTGGCGGAAGCTTGAAATCATTGCGCTCTCAAAGGAACACTGCCAACACCGTCAAAATTAACGTTCTTTCATTGCTCTTATTTCGCTGATGAGAAATCCGCCTCGACGTCATAGTCAGCATTCGGCCAATCGTGGAAGGCCGACCACAGCGACGCTTTCGGTCGCGCACGTCGCCAATATACACTCCGTTTTACTTCAGAGCTTCAAGTCCAACCGAAACTGGCGCTACTGTCCGACGCAGCCAGTCAAGCCGCGCCAAGGGGCGTCGTCACGGTGTACATCATTTTCGTGACTTTGCTATCATCACAATTACAATCACTGCTGGCTAAAACACTAAACGGCGCAAAGTGAATCCTCCGCAATTCGGCGTATCTCCGTTTTTTTTTTTTGCGTGATTGGTTTTGCCGGCTGATTGTAAACTCACAAAGAAAACAGACTTAAAAGTTGAAACGGGTTTAGGCGACCTTGCTCGGCCTGAGAGCTCTCGCAGAGGCCAATGTCGTGATCTAGCCAGAGCAAGATTCCTCTCATGCGACCTCGAGAAGCGTGCTCGGGGTCCCCGCGTTCAAGGTCTTTCTCGGCTTCTTTCCTCGTTCGTTTTTACTTCTTCTTTGGCGCTTCACTAAGAAGGTTCCAGACCTCCTGACAGCGACGGGAAAGGGTGGCCGATGATGGATCAGGCCAGGTCAAATGGATTCCGCTGCCGGCCTTTCATCGGATGAGCGTCAAAGTGCAGCTCGAGTAGAGCGCGGTCACTGGGGGATACCCAAGGAGAAGAGGGCGAGCACGTCGGGTCTCTGCGCGTGTGTGCTTTGAATAAAGGCAACGGAAGGAAGGCATGGTCCGCCACACGAACGAGCTCGAGGAAGCGATGCTCGCCGACGGCACTGTTTCACGGTCAATCGATCTGCGCGGAGTGTCGGACGGCTACCTCGATATTGATTTATATAGTTTTTGGGAAAAGTAAGTCACGCGAGAGAACCTTCCGGCAAAAATGTATCGTAAAACGAACTTTTTTAATATTGCCGACGTTAAGGACGTTATGGTTAATGGCAGGATGTGAACGGCAGGGCGTACCTTTTCAATGCGTGGCCTCGGGTACGCTTTCGATGCCTTCCACCGTGCTTTTTGCCTGCGCGTGCACGCTCGAGGCTCGCGGGACGCCGAAGCGCCATCAAAGGCAGGAAGTTCGGGTGGGAGACGGGACAACCGAAGCCCCTTTCTGCCGTCTTAATCCTGTCAGTGACTTTGAGAGGAAAATAATGTTTTACTAGTGTGCGTTCCTATAAGACCGTGTAATTTGTTTCAAGTAATGCTTTTCTTTTTTTTGCTGAGTCATGCGGTAGGCATTTTTAATTTATACGCTCCTCTGCCTGCGTTCAAAGTGCGCTGCGAGTACGAAAATCATTATATATATATATATATATATATATATATATATATATATATATATATATATATATATAAGTAAGTTATTTATTGCGTAGTGTGAAAGACGTCGTATTCTATCGTTCTATCGCGGTAATTCAGTCTTAGTGGGAAAATGCCTTGAGACTGCTTCCGCAATACGTAAATTATTGGTGTTAGAAGGAACACCGATCATAAAGTCTAGGTGTAAGGATATACGAGAGCGAACCACAACTTGTTAAACTTCAATGAGTTAAAGCTGTCGCCATGTTCAGATGAGGTTATGCGAGCGACGCCGAGTGTGTAAGAGTTGACGAGAGAGATTGGGCCAGTAAGAAGGGTACGTATCCTAAACCAACCGCGGATCGCGCTTTTTACTCTTTCTAAAAAAAAGTTGCTACAAAAAAAAAAAAGAAAAAAAAATCCTGCGGAGAACGTAGCCTTCCCTACAATAGGTAAAAACGCGGTTTGAGCTCGTCAGATGAAACTAAGCAGGTTTGGAGCGGTTTCTAAACTAAGCTAAACAGCTGTAAAAAAAAACAAAAAAAAAACAGTGATAACTTAAAAACAGTAACTGCGAAACAATTTTGAGACAATGGTTTTGTATGCAGAACACTGATGCAGAAGCTCTCTCCATACCAGGGAAGTGAAAATGAAGGGCATATATACAAACAACTCACTGTACAAATTCACAAAAAAAATTTGTGTAATTTGTATTTACTGACGTAAACGCAGGCTGCAACTGAAAAAAAGTTCACAAGTTTCTCAGTTAAAACAAAATGCATGAAATTTTTTTCTTTTAAATTTATGCTACGAAGTAATGGGGCGGTAGAAAAACAGGTAAACAAATGTTGCAGCTGAGGGTCAGCAAAGGCCTTCAAATTAGATTTGAGCTCATTCTTTTTCTCGTGCTTCGGTCGTTTCAGAGCAAACAGGCAGAAAAAAGCTCTTACTGTTGACGTTAGTTTGGGTCGTTCGCCGCCTACTCGCGAGTAATTACGAGGAATGCGAGCAGTTGGCTCGTAAATATTGAAGAAGATAACACAATTAGAGACCGGCAGGGCAGAGATCTGACGACGTCGCAAAAAGGGCGCGGAATGGTGATACGCTTTTCGTGAGTGTTCGTCCGTGCGGAGAAGAAAACGCATCAGCTGATAGTGCTGTACTTTTTTTTTCTTTAGAAGTTACAGAAGTAAATTATTCATCACTGTTTTATGCAGCAGTAAAATAACTTAAACGCTGCATATGGTGCCTTTGATCTCGAGTTCTGCGGAAGACGGGACTGAAGGGCCGTCCGATGGACCGTCCATACAAGAAGCGGAATCAACTGTAACCGTTTGAAAACCATCGCCCGACTTTTTCACCAAACCAATAATTTGAACCCTCCGCTAATTTTCCACCTTATCTACTATATGCATCCTCGGTTTCTTCATCTCCAAGGCGGGTAGCGACTTTTCCCGTAAAGGAGGGCCACACCCACGCCCTGTCCCGGCCATGCCCCTTTTCTCTGGCATCAACAACAAACAAAAAGCAACCTAACAGACAGGTGGTCGAGCTTCTAGATTCATATCGCATCATGAACACTTTGGTTTACCAGTGCTAAATTGCCTGCACACGGCACGGCAAAAACGAAAAGCAATTGAATGGATGAATGAGGTGGGAAAACTCAAAGCACTCAAACGCATATTTTTACTACAGTAGAAGTGTGCACTATGTCTTGAAGCGTGTATTATGTTTAATTAAGAAAAACGACGTTTATGATTTTTTTGTTCTGTGTTTGTGTTCATTTCGCCAATCGTCCCCAGAAGGTTAGTTCTTCGGTTGCTGCTAAAGCTTAAGACGTGTCTAATCACTCACACGCTACGAATGACAGAGAACGCTTTGAGTTGTCCCGCCTCCTGCGTGAGATTTCTGCCCTTAATAAGGAGTTGTATGGGAAACTATCGGTAAGTGAAAAAAAAAATTGCAGCAAAATCTATTGGTACATGTTTTGGGAATGCATTAATATGACCCTTGGTAAGGTCACACACGTCCCCCTTTGGGAAACGCTAACGCTGGCCCCTTCAATTTTTTAATGCGATATCATTAGAACGCTCGTTTTGACGAAAACCCGGCGGTGTCCTTCGTTCGTCAGTTGTCGCGTGCGACGCTCCCATTGGTCCGAAGCGTGGACGCAAACTTGTGTCAACCTCTCCCCTCTCCCCGATGCTGACAAACTGATAGACACTGCCGGGTTTCAGTCAAACTCAGCCCTTTCGTTTTCAGCAAAGTCACGCGCACAGCTGGTGCTGGGCGAGAGAGGAGGAGGCGCCACGCAACACCTAGTATATGACAAAGCCGAGGTGCTGAATGAGATGGCTTAATCAGAGAAGGCCAACGCTGGACACAGACTGGAAACAAGTGCTGCGTCAGTGCTCGGCTTCGAGTCAAATTTGAGCCGAACGCTGAAGCAATCGTCGTGTCCAATCTGTGACCAGCATTGGCCGTCGCTGATGACGCCATCGCATTCAGCGCTACGGCTTTGTTATCAGGAGGTGTTGCCCCTCGGCGCGGTGAAATGCGGGCGTGCTCTGTTGCCGCTCTGCCGTCGCCGCTTTTTCTTCGCTCTGAGTTTCCTTACTAGCGATGCGTGGGCTGTGATGTGTGTGTGTAGTTAAAGCGATGGATGCGGTTCACTCCACGAGGGATATGGATGCGGTTCCTTCCACGAATGGTATGAATGTGGCTCTTTCCACGAGTGATATGTATGACTGTGTCCAAGGGCGTTGACGTACTCTGACAGGCAGACTACGAACAATGAGTGAAAACAATTACAGGAATCCGTTAGCCCCTTTAGGGATCCGTTAGCTGGACCCTTGTAAAACGCTACACTCGTTCCCCTTTGGGAAACGCTAACACTGACTCCGTAACGAGGCCAGAAAGAAGCAGCAAAAAATAGAGGGAGCAAAAGAGAATGCCAAAAGAAAAATTACATGAGGATGCATTGGTAGATTCTTCGGGAATTCGTTAGCATGACCCTTGGAAACACCACACACGTCGCCCTCGCGGTGGCTAGGATGAAGCCAAGGGAAACGCCAATAACTACGCAGTACAACTGGATCAGCAATTCCTTGTGCATATAGACGCTCACAATAAATGAAAGATGGCGTAATATAAGTAGGTAGGTAGGTACCGCTTGATTTTTTCTGCTCACGAATATGAGCGAAGATGCTTGTTCAGCATTCAAAACTTAACGCAAGATATTAAAATGAATCACCTTCCTTAACCCGTATACAATATACTTTACGTTTCGATTGTTTTTAACCACTCGTAAGGATGCACGACGTGGTAATTTTTATATATCTTGACAGGACAGGCATATTAGCAATGTATAAGCACCCCCGGAATGCTGGCGAATCTAAACAAATTCTACATTCATTTCGCTCTTCATTTTGCTTAGAATCGCCGCTTGTTTTTACACACCTTCTGTGGAACGTAAGTTTGGGCTTTAAATATAGCGAAGTATAACATCGAACACTGGTGAAGACAAATATTGTAACTAAAGCAATTAAACTCATACAATGTTAATAAATTTACCGACCATTCGCTACGACACAAGTGACGATGGTGTTTCCTATTATTCTTCGGCGAGGAGACAAAATGAACGCGCGATTACCCATAGGAATGCACAGGAGCACCGAAAAATTAGACTAGTTCCCATCTGCTTCAATTTGCATCCTGGAAGTAGCATAGACACTAGCGCCAGTTGAACCTCTAGCGTACATTATAATAACTCTATGGCAGTAGGAGACAAATCAGGAAATCTAGCACAAGTGATGTCATTAGCGAATCAATTAGCGCTCTCAGGTCGCGAGCACGTAGCAGGCGCGGAGGATCGCGAACTGATTTGCCGCCAGCCAGGCCCCTTAGCTATACTTTATCTCAGGAGTTGTGGGCAGCAAAGGCAAAGGCATAGGCGCGGGCACATGGCTTTCAGATTTGCTTTCCTTTCGCGAGTGCTCGTGAGAGGAAGGCAAAACTGAAAGCCACGCGCTCGCGCCTCTGCTTTTGCCTTTGCTGCACGCAACCCAGGAGATAGACTATGAAGAGATCTTTGTGATCGTGTGAATGGTGTATTAGTTGGCTCGGAAGTGCCGACGATGATGTCGCAACGGCTTGGACTTATAACAGGTAACAGAGGCGCTCAGCGCATGTCCTGCGGGATTCACCGCACGAATTTTCAAAATAAAAGCGGCTTAGGCCGACTGCTGCCCAAATCAGGTGGTTTAATGAAATTTAGGATAAAATGATTTACGAAGGTCCACTCCTCAGTCGATTTTATTTTTAAACAGATTCGGGTTATTTTTAACATCTGCGCTCATATTATGGTTCTCTCATCCACGCCAACAAGTAGAGAAAGTGAGGGAGAGGGGAGATGAAAGCGCGCGGGAATGTCACAGCGTAGAGCTCTGGTTGGAAGTAGTAGTGGGTACACGTTAAGGCTAGCTTACTTTGTCTCTACCCCCCCCCCCCCTCTCTTTCTAATCAAAGTTAAAAAGAGCGTCGCCCGCTTCTCGAGTCTGTATCTCGCATTCGAACGCCGGACGCCGGTGTTCGGTGTTCGAACGCGTTCGACCAATGCATAGTAACAAAGGCAGCCATTTTTTATTTTTTTTGCGTCTACCCAATATTTTTTTAATCGGAGCTCGACCTTTTGACATCCCTGTACGCTCCATGTTCTCCTCTACCTTAGTTTCTCACCGGAAACTACGCGCCTGTACTGTATTGAAAGAAAAAAAAAAAGGCGAGTTAGAGGTGAATTTTAAGTAAGTTTATGGCGTGAATCTGAATATCAAGTCCGTTTTCCCCGAAGATGTAACTAAACGCGAGAAAACACGAAAAACCACCGATTAATCGTTACGTCACTGAAGGGCCTTTCGGCCGCAAAGCGCGCGTCGTTCTTGTGGGCAGCGCGTGCAATTGCGAGCTTGCCTGGTATATTCCCCTACACTGACGCCCGTCGTGACGCCTTTTTCTGACCTTTTTGAGAGTATGAAGAGTGCGCGTGAGTAGCTTTGATAAACGCTGGAGATGCGCGAGAGCGGAAATTCCGAAAACTCCTTTTACGACCTAACGCTCCGGAAGCGAGGGGCTTCAGCGGAATTTTCAAAATGATTTTCTGCAGCCTCCGTGCACCAAAGTGAAAAAGAAAAGAATGAAAAAACTTGATATTTTCGTTTCTAGAGGTCGAGCCCAAATTAAGACGATTTAAGTGTTTTTATACTCAAATTCAGAACCACTTCAGTTTCCCTTTAAGCGGTCGAAACAAACGCTCGAACGAATAATTGAAAGTCGCAAAGAGTAAGCCAGCTCAGGCAGGACATATATAATTGCGCCGAAACGCCAGATTAAGTTTGTTTTGAAAATGGACGCTTTGATTTTGTCCGATTAGAACAATTAAAAAAGAAAATAGCACGCACTGTGAATGCATCGTGACCCCACGTTTCCTTTTGTGCGAGCTTGGTGTAGCCGGTGATAGGCAAATCTACAAAGACAATGTGCGCCGCAACGATGCACTTTTTGGCGTTGCTCAATCGAATTGATCGTATCGTAGCGTCGACTGCGGTTGAACTTTGAGTGAAACGGAGTATAGACCGACACACTGTTTTCTTAACAAGCCCGCTTTTGCCCGCACCAGATGCGGGCGTTGCGAGAGTACAGAAACCAGAGTGGCACGAGGTGGAGCTTCTGCGCATGCGCCGTGGCGACGACAGCGCCACCGCAGAGGCGTGACGTCAGAGTTGCGTATTGGTCTATAGAAATGTTGGATGCGCATTCCCAACGCTGCGTTCCTCCCTCCCCTCTTTAGTTCCCTCTGTCTTTTTTTTTCTTTTTTTTCTTTGCTTTTTTGGGAGCCATTCTTTTTTATTGCATTTCTTTGTTAAAGTTGCGGAAGAACGAGACTTCTCGAAAACCCAGCCGCTTTGGATAGGGGAATGTGCGATATGTGGAAACGGCCATTCTACGGTTTGTTGGCGAAAGAACACCGAGGCAGCATCCGAACACTAATAAAAGGTATATATCGAGCGAGGGCAAGGAGTACACGTTTCTGCCGACTTGTAACCCCAACAAACAAGAAGGGTTCAATTTCGAGACGACCTGGTTCGATTGCGAAAGAGATAAAAGGAAACATGGAGAGTACACAATAGGCTTCCTATACACATACACATATATGTGTGTTTTTGTATAATTTGATTTTTAAAAAGAACGTAAAACGAAGAAGAATAAAACGAGATGCGAACTGACAAAAAGTAAAACAGGTGGGGTTGTTTGCTTGCTGGGTTTTTGCCGTGAGGGTTTCGTGAACGATAGAAGAATGAAGAAAGGGTATTCTATGTGAGGTATATCACTTGCGCCCCGAAATGGTAGATCGATTCGTGGGTATTGGCCTCTCTGGCCCATACAAAAAAATACCTATACGAAAAGAAAAAAAAAGTGGGGGACAAGAAGAGGAATCTCAGGTCCAGACAAGAATCTGAGGTGCATCAGTAAGACGCTGGAATCTGAACAAAAAGTTAGAAAATAAGGTGAACACAGAAGGACGCAAGATATCTTATATAGCAGCGTCACAAAATAAAAAAAAGAAGAGGACGAATGAAGACCGAAGTTGCCAAGCGCGGTAAACGTACCATATCGATGGCTTTTTATAGCGTGTGACGAGACTTAGTTTGAAAAGGGAAGTAGTGAGAAGGAAGGAAAATGAGGAAGAGGAGGACGTCAAGAATAAACAGCGGCGAAGTTTGCGACGATTTATTTGCTATCACTTAGGGCTCTAGCGATGACCGGATGGGCCGAGCGCCACGGCACTGGATGCTCGAGCAAGGCCCGACTTCCCCCGTCGCCCGTGACAGCACTTAAGTGCGCGGCGGAGTGTGAGGAACGAGGTGGCTTTGTGTTTTTCTTTCTTCGGGGGCTGTTTATCGCATGCCCGGGCTTTAAATATTCCGACGCTATTCGGTCCAGACGGCCGACAAGGTCTGCGTCGCTTTCCCTCGCCTAGGGTTTTGACGCGTGAAAACATTTCTTTGTCAGCCAGAAAAAAAGAAGGAACACGACGGGACTTTCAAGCATATGTCAATTCTAATCTTAAATGCTCGAATAAATTTTGTGCCGTTTTTTTTTCCTTTTTCCTGCACATGTGCGCTTGACCTCGTGTCCTCCTCATCCGTAAACAAAAAAGTTTGCTTTGTCTTGCAGATAGCATGTTTTCATGAAATTGTTTTGAAATTTAGATTTCAGTAGCGCGATGTGTGAGTTTATCTCGACGAAGAATATATATATAGGTATATCGTAAATTATAAGAATTGACAACAGATTACAATATTAGAAAACATTGGTTCATCACGAAAACAATTTTTACCGCAGCAAATTCAGTAAGGACTAAATGGATTCTGTAACAATCCCATAAAATGTCTGGTGCAGGCAATCTTACTGAAGACTGATTCACACATCTACGTTTGAATGTTATCGACTGCCCTGCGTCCGCTTTTATAAGGCCACATAAGACGGAGGAGCTCACTGGCAAAATAACGCCGTCTACCAGTCCACTTTGGAACAGTTCTAATCCGTGAATAGCTATAGGCTGGAGGTTTGGCAGTACTAGCGAGGTCCAACCTACGCACTATCAATTAGAAATTGTCGCTCATAATATTGTCAAAAATTATTTCAAGCCCAGGCTGAAAGAATGATGTGTAAAATATAGGAAGACCGGAACGGTTGCAGGGCTTACCGATGGATAGTGGCAGAGTGCTCTTCCGTCGTAAATGATCGCAATCGGCGGCAACGCACTCGATCAGCCTCAAACGCAAATTTGAGCCAGTCTTAAGCTGACAGCTTCCGAGCTTAAATAACCGGCGAACGCTGGCCGCGAAAAAAAAAAATGCGCCTGCTCCTTTATTTGACCCCGGGATCTCTCCAAGATAAGGGAGCGCCAAGTGAGCTAACTAGGAGCTGGCAGTCAGTAGAGCAAACGAACGTTAAAAGTTGACACCATTCTTGATCATAACCACGGCTGCCCTTGCGGTGGCTAGGATGAAGACTGATGGCAACTGTAAACGTTCGCTTGCCCTACTAACTGCCAGCTCCTGGTTAGCTCAGTTGGTAGAGCGCTTCGCTAGTCTCGGGGAGGTCTCGAGATTGAGTGCAAAACCGGACGGATTTTTTTAGCGGCCGCCAGTTGCCTAGAGGGCGCAAGGCGTGCTCCGATTCAGGTGGAAGTCATTTTGTTCTTACGTAAATGTTCCCTTTAAAACTTCCCCTAAAAATTATTGCATAAAAACAATTTCGTAGACATTTTTTTTTAAATTATATATTAGTTTCGGCGTATGTCAGGGATCGAAGAAAACATATTATAAGCAAAATAATTAGCTTCTATTGACTAATTATATTTTAATTAGTAAAAATGAAGATATCGTTCAATTAGACACTTGTTGGGCGTCGTCGAAAACCCGTATATCAGTCAATTTTGTAGCAACTTCAAGCACGCGGCAAGCGCTAGGGTGCCCTAAAGTCACCACTATGCAGATTGCGCAAGCAGGTGACGCTAAAACGGGAATAATAAGAGTGTTGAGCCTCATTCACAAGGTGCGATTGTGCTCACAATTTTGCAATTAAAACGTCGCTCGTGCGGCAGAAAAAAAAAAAGAGCCTGGGGAAGTTGCGGGGCCCGATGTTGCAGCTGCGAATTCGCAAGCAAATAGAACCATGGGGATCGGACTACCCCGCTTTCGCATCGCCGTCCTTGTGTCTGCTGCATGAGTGGTAACTTTAGCGCACCCCTCGGTTCCCAAATGCTTCACGTCGCCCTAAAATTGACCGATTTAGCGATCTTCGATGACTCTCAATAAGTTTCGAAGTGGAACCATAAGTTTATTTATACTAATTAAAAAAAGTGAATTGGATAACTTGAGATAAAAAATTTGCTAATTAGTACCTTCTTTGTAATCGGTGACGTCCGCCGTGGCTAAAAATGTCTTGCCGAAAATATATATTATTTAAAATTTTTATTATCCTAGTATGTTGGCTCAAAACGTTCAAACTCAGATTTCTACGCCACAAGTCATGCTGTGAGAGTGGCGCTGTGTTGTTAGGTCGGCGACTTGAGTCCACCACTTATAACGAGGGAGTGACAATTCTTACAGTCGCTGACAATGGAAGAAAAGCACCGCTGGCTCCTTTTCACGCTTGTTGCTTGCTGATTTGTTCTAGCTGCGGCGTCCTTATTGGTTAATGGCGTAATCTCATTGGCTGGAAAGCTATATTGAGATGTACGGGACTCACGATGCGCTTCTGAAACTGTCGGCGACGTTCTTAGTTTGTCAGTAAGATTTCTTAGATTATCCGGGACTTTCTTAAAGTGTTCGGAGATTCGACCGAAAAGTGTGACCCTCGTTCAGCACTCCGGGATCGCAGAACTGAGTTTTGTTCTGCGGTTTCACTTCGAGAAGCCCGAAGGAAACGACGCTTCGACAAATCCAGACTCAGCCACGCGCGTTTAAGTTTCCTTTTTGTTAACAAACTGAATCCCCTTTTTTATTTTAGTTACTTCCTAAATGGTGGTGGCGAAAAGACATATTATTCAACGTGCATAACAACTGCCACATGTTTGCTTTTGTCCTTCCGGTCGCCAGTAAAATTTAGTATTCCACCTTCCTTCATTTCGAAGAGCATATGCCTATTCATACGGGTCATCACCTTGAAAAAGCCCGTGCATCTACTTTCCTGCAGAACACTCGGAGAGCTAATCACCGCATCTTACAGAGGAGCTCAGCGAATGAGGATGCCGAGACATATGTTTAGACCGAAAAACGCAGTCTAAGTTCTGACATTAAGCCATGCAAGCGTGACGTTCTGCATTGCTTAATATCACAACTCAGACTGCGTTGTTTGGTCTAAATATTGGTTTCGGCATCGCTATTGGTTGAGCTGCCTCCGTAAGTTGCGGTGATTAGCTCTCTCAGTGTTGTGCAAGTAAGTAGACGCACGTTTCTTTTTTTTTAGAGGGTACAGTGTTGTAGTTACAGCAATAACAAATCCGATTGTTTAAACACTTTTGCGACTACAAAAATGTAGGAAAGACTCCGACCCTGAGGAAGTGTATCACGCTATTTAAAGTCATAATTTCTTTCTAACGGCCCAAGAAAGGTTTGCAGAGTCCGTCAAGGCCATGTATATTCCAAAGGAAATCATTAGGTATATAGGCCTCTCAGCAGTGGAAAACTGAAGTTTCGGTAGGCTTTTCTTGAGCATCTGATTCTAATGTTATAATGAGGATCTTCCAGAAATAACGAAAATGTTCTCACGACCCCAATCTATTCTGCAATAATGTTTTGTATTTGTAAAGGTTGTTCCAAATTATAAATATGAACAATTTGTAAAGTGGCCTTCGATATAAATATCAGCTCAAAAATCAGTAAAAACAAGTAGGAATTTACATATATGCTTTAATTTCAAAATGTCTGGGTACAACGCCCAAAGCACGTTTTAAGTCTAATTTCAGTGACAACTTGTATTTTGCACAACGAACAATATACTTTCAGGCAGTGCATTTAATTTCTTGCTTGCTTTGACAGAAACAAAACAAAAACGTAATTACTATATGATGTTCTTCCCTGCCAATCTTCTCAGATATTTTTCCTGTTACGTACAAGGTATAATAGCCGGTAAATACTGGAAGCGATTATGAATACCAGTCGTTGCGTAGTAAATGCGAACGAATTAGCCTAACACGTATGTTTTTATTTATTTTTGTCAAGAAATTACTTTTAGTTTTCTAAGTGGTTGAGTAATCTCACTAATACGGAGACTGTGTTTGTATTGCCCCCGGACAGAGCGATCAGAGAGTTCTAGAGCACATAAATTATTTTTGAGAAATGCTCTATAGACAGGGTATATATATGCTGCAAATACGTTGAAAAAATTTTGTCGAACGACGTGTTTTCTTTTTTTAGGTGTGGTTTATTTGATCGTCTCTAGGCAGTTAGTCACCCAACTTGACTTTTCTTTTAAATTATTTATCGAGTTTAGATGGCGTGCGCAGATAATACGTTACAAGAGGACCGAACCACTTCGATCTATTTTATTCTCCCGGTAGCAATCACAGGATGCAATTTCCCTCCAAAAAAGTTGGAGATTAGAACTGTCATCTATTTTGAAAGATTAAAAGAAAATAATGTCATTCGCCAAGAGTTCCTAAATGCCTCATCATTAAGGAGAAGGAGTTTGTGTTTTAGACTTGTAAATTGCTTAAAATGAAACCAATGAAATAGAGCCGAGAACTCTCTTATGCAGTCGACTCTCCATCAGCCTTCATTCGCCGTTTCTAGAACTAGGAGATAGCGGGGCATGGGAGTAATACTAAAAGAAAATATACCGAGGGAGGGATTCTTTGTCTTGTGATTTTACTTCGCGCGTGGCTCTGGCACTAGATAAATGGGTTTTGGATAACCGGACAGCTTCTTCCACTCATTTGTTTACTTCTTTTTTTTTTCGTCCACTTTTTTTTCTGCGGTTTTTCTCTCCGTGTCTCACTCGCTTTCCCATCCCCTTATTTGGCACGACGATCACAGCGTCCCCATATTTCTTACTCAAGAGAAAGCGGGAAAAAAAAACAAAAGAGGAGAACGAGGATCACGTGATCCTAACTGTCTCTATTTCCGCTTCTACTTGTTTTGTGTGCTTCCTTTTTTGTGTTTTTTTTTTCCGACGCCATTCCGTTTGTGTGGCTATTGCACTAGCTCTATAGCTCCTTTTTTTTTTTCTGAGAATTCGAGCAATTTTTCGGCCATTCGCAAGGTTTTTCCATAGTTAGTTTTTTTTTTCTTTTTAAATTAATTATTCATTCTATCTTTTATCTGCTGGGCCAGTTTATAGGGAGGTATTGACATTCTGTCAACGGCGCAAGCTGAGGCGAACTTAACCTATATTTCTAGGCTTCGTCTCGTGTCTCAAGCTCACGAAAAGTGACGTCAAGATGCATTCTTGCCCCCTGAACCATCACGTTGGCCATTATGGGGGCGCAAGGAAAATCTGTCAATTGTAATTGTGTTGCGCGTAATGTTCATACAGCCGGAACACAGTCAGCCCCAATGGGCGTCTGGTGCATCGGCTGTAGATGAGTGATTTTGCCAGTGCGGTACAACCGCTAGTCCGGGGTCTTTAACGTGCACCCCGCAGTAGTGATTACACGACCGCACGCCGGTGTACGATGCTCATCCAGATGGATCCTGGCAAGGGTGGAGATTGAACCCAGGACCTCTGGGGACTGCAGCGCGAGCTTTCGTTCCACGTGCTCCTCCGCGCTGGTGAAACAACTGGTCGCTTTTAACATATAGAGTAAAATTATGCACACAATCCCCGAGATTGTGAATACTGTCATTCCCGCTCACGCAGTTACGGATAGGCGCCGAGTCCTGAATCGCTAAGCTCCCACCTATCACATCTCTTTTAATGCGCCAAGAGACTGTGGGAGAGGAGGGGCGAGATTGCGCGAGGATGTCGGAACGCCGAGCTCTGATTCGATGGATTAGTGGGTAGACCTAAAGCTAGTGCCTTTGCCTCCCCTGCACTCGTCGGACGCGTGAGAAGGCAGAACGCGGGCGACCTGGTGTTTGGCTCTTGCATTCGAACGCGTTCAACAAGTGCCGTGGCGAGAAAGGAGGCCATAGCTTTAGGCCTCTACACACTAATCATTCGGAGCAGAACTCGGCGTTCCGAAGACCACGCGCTCTCTCGCCTCCTCCTCTCCCACAGCTTCTCGGCTCATGGAGTTCATCAACTGCATCGTCACGGCGTTCGTGTCTTTGTGCGTTCTTTATCAGCGGCAAGACCAATAACGCGCACAAAGAAAAAAGCGCAGGATCACGGCGCATTTAGTGTGCACGACTGGTTTAGTCAGGGATATCAAAGCCGGAAAGACGACGAGCGTCATGAAGATGAACCTATGACGCTGCTCGATTTACTCCATTGAATCGTAGCGCCGGCTGCGTTCGGAGTTGGTGAAACGAAACGTAGTGCCGCCAAGCATACCGTGTGCCTCTTAAAATCAATTCACGCGGTTGTTTACTGCCTTTGTTTGAAAGCGATCGGCGCTCTGGCGTTCCTGCGTGCTTTTCCTATCTTCCTGAGCTTTACGCCACGTACACGGCTTACACGCGAGGTCATTACACGGCGTCGGTGGGCATTCCAAAGTCACTGGATCCAGGGAAAATAGCGCCGTCGCCGTCCTTGCCCACTTGCCGGACACAAACTGATACTAACATACAGGCGAACAAACCTCGCAAGATGATTGACTGATCGAACTCAGATGCCGTGGCAATCACCCTTTGCGTCCCTTAAAACCTTCTAAGCTTCGAAAGGATCGTTCTGAACGAGTTGCATCAAAATCACTATGGATTATCATCGTACTGAAAGCGTTCCTCGCCAATATAAGCGCGTTTGTCACCGTGCATGCAAACCACTTCTCAATCATGCTTATAACCACAGATCCCTTAGAAGGATATTGTTGTTCTTGCACATTTAAAGGCAGGACGATTATTTTTCACTGCTGCCAAGCACCGGCGCCGCATGTGGTGGCGGTGCGAAGATATACTCCTGTTTTGCCGGTGTGTGGATAACAAAATCTCTGTATTCAAGAAAAGTTTTTTTATAAAGCTACCCGTCCACCGAAAATTTAGATTGGGTAACCAAGAATAGAGAGGTCAAACGGAAACTGCAATTTTCACGAACCAAAGTGGCGAGTTTTGCACGCAGTGCTCGCTTCGCTGAGATGGCTCCTAATGTCCGCTACGGTCCATCGTGATTAAGTGACATTAAGCAGCAAGGTAACCTCACGTAAAAGCTTCAGACGCGCACACTTTAGTGGAATATAATAATAATGATGTGTCTGTTTTAAAGTCAGAAAAACCACGAAAGGCCAGGGGAGTATTTTCGGTTTCTAGGCTGTGTGCCGCAAGCTAACGAGCGTCATAAATACGGCCATAAGCATTCATCCATTCATCCGGTAGAGGGATCCCCGAAACTGGGCGGAGCTGAACGGAACGACGCCACGACGCGTCGGAAGCAGATGTGTCTCGAACTGTCGAGTGTGGTGAGTCGGAGCAGCCATCTTTCCGACAGTTCGCACGTCGGATCGGACAGTTTTGACGGCGCATGTGTTTCGCGCTTTATCTGTATCGACCAGATCCAAGCGACGCGGCGCAGCGCGGAACTGACGTAGGGACGCCAGCACAGGTTGTTATGGATACTGGCGCGCTCTGCCGCGCGGCACCCGTTTTCATCTCTTATGTTTCCCCTGCTTAATTAAATGGTCGCGTCTCGCGAACGCTAGCAGAGACGCCTCATTTGTGGTCGCGTCTCGTGCACGGCCGTTTATGTAGAGAGTTTGGTAAATAATTGTTAAGAACAGGACGAAAATAAGGGCGCGTCATTGGCCAAAATTGTTTCAACGACCTTGGGCGTGATGATTGACAGCTCTTGTGACCAACCACTAGCCAGAAATATGCCCCTAGCGGAGGGAGTGACCTTAACAGATACCCTCCCCTCACAATTTCTAGGTAAGGATGTGTTCGAGTATTTAATTTCGGCGCGTTAGTGCGCGATTTGCGACTCTTCATAACTGAAAGGGCAACGCACGTGACGTTGTCGTCATGGCGATCTTAAAGGAGCTGTGCAACGATTTTGACGTTGAAACAATTGGAATCTTCTACTTTTGACATTGTTCATCTTGTCACAGAGGACAAAAAACACACCTCCTTCCTTCAAATGGTTGCGATTCCGCCGCGTAATCGCGAGGCAAAAATTAGAAGTTTCCCCGACCTGCAGCCGCGAGCGGCGGCCATGAGAAACACGCGGCATGACGTCCATGGGGGTCTTGTAGAAAGATAGCAAGTTGTGCGAATACCTGCTCGATAAAAGGTAACTCTTCTATAAATCTTGTCGTTCCAATATAATGATAAAGGCGTCAAAAAGCTGGTGTCATCGACAAAACGTTTATTATACGGAGTTTTAGTGGTGCCATCTATCCTAGGTTCACAAAATCGTCAGCTCTATCTGCTACCACGAACAGCCGACAGAAAACTCAGGGGAGGGGGACAGAGCCGGACGGGTATGGCCGGACCCGGAATAGACTTTCCTCCTTTCACCATATTGTTCGCGCTGCGCCCACCAGCACGTGGTCACGCGGTCGCGAGCGTATAAGTTCTCGCTGCTCACTGATGGCTCTAGAGAGAGAGCTTCACCGGAACCCCGCGCGACCCCCTTTAACGTCACAACGCAAGTGACTTGGAAGATGGTGAAGGTGTTGAGAGGTGCCGCAAACCTCAATCTTTTTCAGTTTTTAAAATAAAAACTAGGACATGCAGGCAAAAGCGGTTTTTTGTTCTTTGCTTCAGAATGGTCGAGACACCAACTCCCAAATTATTTAAGCAAAGCACTGGAATTGTTGCACAGCTCCTTTAAGAACGCACAGAATCTTTCCTAAGGTTGCACTCACGGCCGCGGCCGCTGCCGAGGCCCTAACGAAGTGGATCGTAAAAACTGCGAATCCGGCACATGGGAGCTTTGACCCGAACCCCGCACGCGCACCCCACATTCGCAGTTTCGCGTCGTGTTTTAGGAAACTTTTCTCGTCAATGTCACCAGGCGCACTCAGCATCTTGAAACTCCCATTTTTCACCAATCTGTTACAATTATACATTCAAGTACTTTCAACCTCATCCTGAAAAAAAAAAATTGCGCCACTCCGCGAATTTTTTAAGGTCATCCCAGCACCTTCTTACTTCGCAAGTCCATCACGGGGGTAAAATGCGGCGCTGTCGGCACCACCGTTTTCACCGATCCACCCCGACTCCCGCCATCTCCTCCCACTGACCAGACTCTATAAACGGCTCTGGTCTCGTGGACATTACAGCGCCCCTGGCCAAGTGAAACAGGCCTATGTGAGACACTGCGATTCGCGCTGGCGTCGAGGCTGACTCAAGCTAGGCAATGCTGCGTGAGTACACTTATGGTTACGTTTTTGAGGGAAGAGGCGAAGGCCTTATTTTCTAGATGGGTAGTGGGCAGTCCTCATCGCGGTACACCGGCAGCTAAATTTATGCCCTCAAATGTGTCAGGGAAGATGCGAAGGGAGGCCCCCCTCCTCCCCGATAGGGCCAGCTGTGCAAAGCGACGGAAAAGAAGCGGGGTTGGAGGAGAGGTGGAAAGCCGGGATTGCGGCGTCAGGACACGCAAGAGGGCCATTTGCTTCCTCGTTGACAAGGGCTAATCCGCCGCGGTGCCAGCAGTTGGATTGCCAACATCACCCCCCTATCACAGGAGATTTTGGGACGCAAAGGGACGGCCCGCAACGCTTCGCTGCGTCCATGTGCTTCGCGGGACTGAAAGTGTAATGTTTTGTTTTATATTTTTTGTGTTTCACTTTGCTTTTTGTTTATATCAATTTCGCACTACTAATTCGCTTGGTGTATGTGGGGCGGAAATTAGCAGGTATAAGGGCTTCGGAGTGGTGCCTCTTCAGCGAGAGAGACTCACAATTCGAATGTTTCGACTCTCGAGCAAAAACTCAATGCCGAGACTTCCGGCGTTGGACGCGTAACTTTGATCGTGTCACAACTGATCCCCTGTCAAAAAAAAAAAAAGTGATAGTGATTTTATTTTAATATTTTGATTTTGAAAAACTCCGTTAATATCGGCGACACCTCTCAATGAGAGAGTAAAAATTTCGAAGATATATTGCTATGATTAGCTTAAATCCGAACTCGTGTTCTTATCTAAACGTAATTTATAGTAGCTTTTGCACATTTCTACAACGTTTAACTAACATAATGGTTTTATTTACGCATTCTCTGAGCGTGTGGAACGGTATAATATCGTTTTTGGACATAGTAGCGAGGACACTGTGACTATGAAAAACCCCGCATGCTTCTCCGGTGTAGTTTTTTTCTTTTACATAAATATTGCCATCTTTATAAAGCGAAGTTGAGACAAAAGCGTCCGAACGTCCTACCAATTAAAGAAACGATGAAGCTTGCGTGGCCCAGAGTCATAGCAAGAGCTGAAATCCAGTGTTGAAGCTTCAATTATTTAATGTCAGGCTGCTATACGTTTACAAAAGTATTAGGCCGTCTGATGCCCGGCAAAAGTCAGTCGATGTCCAAAGAGCATTGTTCATGGTTTTCTCGAACCACTAAAAACAAAAGGCTGTAATCAAAGCTAGTAGCGTAGTGGGATTACATGTAGGATGCACAAGTCCAGTATTTAAAGCTGTCCTGCAACCAAAGAAAAAAGTCGCCGATTTATGGGGCAAGGGATTTGTTTAGTCAGTAATAGTCAGAGATTTGTTTAGTCAGTTGATTTTGCAATTTATGATGTCTGCAAAGTGACCTCTCATTGAACAAAGCATAGTCAAGTACGACAATGCACAGACGTTGTGTACAGAGGGGACATCAATTTGAAGTCGGCTGTCAAGTTGATGTTTGTATTCTTCGTTTCACCTTGAGTCGGAGTCCCGTCAAAGCCTGAAAACACACACGAATGCAAAAAGACTAAAAGCGCAAAGTCAGCGTACAATTTGCAAGGGGTGTGGGATGTAGTCTGCAAATGATGATGGTGGTGGTGGGGAAGGGAAAGGGGCTACAAATTATTGCGTCATAATTTAGTCATTCGGTGAGCTTGTTATGGAAACACTTCAATCAGGATCGAACTTTTTTCTGATTAAATTCAGTGTTCCTGTTAATCCCTGAGCAACACACCTGGTTCGGGACATTCGTAAGCCACCAAGGACGCTAACATTAACAGACGTCAACATGAACATTCCAGCCATGGAAACAAAATCATCGGTCAATAGACACGCTGCAAGGACATTGACTCTTTCACATTTAGAGCAAAAATACGACGACAAAGTACACTTGTATACCGACGGATCAACGAAAGATGAAGGATCGACCTGAACATTTGTGGTACCCCGTGTCAGCTATTGGTAATCCTTTCGGTTGTGCCATCATAATTCTCCAACTGCGGCTGACTCAGGCTTTACTCGCGGCTGCGATGTACATCAAAAACAGCCAGACAGGGATTTCTTGGGTAATATGTACCGACTCAAAGACACTGCTGCAATCTATTAAGACACTGAACACTCTCAACGAAACTGTTTCTTGTGTTCAGAATTTGTGAAGAACTTGGGGATGCAATGTAACTTGGAAATATGGTACACCTACAATGGGTTCCTGGACATAGCGGTGTTTCCGGAAACATCCAAGCTGACCAACTAGCCACGGACGCGCAAAAAAGTCACAACGTTCACCTCAGACATTTTACAAAAAGCGATGCCAAGCCATACATTCGTAGTCTGGGAAACAGAATGTCCCACTTCACGTGGCGCAAGAGCATCTCGGAACTCAGCTTATTCCTCCTGATTGATCCAGACCTTCAATGTCCAGTCTATACTTACTTGAGTAGACCCATTGAGACATTAATTCATCGCCTACGACTGGATGTCGAGCATACCGGCAGCTTCCTTCGCCGAATTCAACAGGTGGAAACACCGAGCTGCACGTGTGGCCATCCCGTGAAAGACGTTGAGTACACCATAATCAACTCTCGAAGATGCGACCAGTGGGGAAATCGATTAGGAATGGGACAAAGTATACTCGACAATCGCTCTTTTTCTTTGGCCGAAGTTTTAGCTCCTTGGCCGGATGCCGAGTCACTGAAGCGGGCGTTGACGATACTCCACAAAGGCTTATGCTAGGTAGAAGGTCCCAGTAGCACCTCAAGTTGCAATAACCTGTCCTGCTGTGGCAATGATGAAGGGAAGCGAACAGAATAAGAGGAAACAAAAACTGAAGGTCGGTTATGATGGCGCCCATGCACAGCTGCCTGAACGCGTCTATTAGGTATTATTCGAAGGTCAAAATACGCACTATTTGTAATATGTAATTTTATTACTATGTTACAGCAATCTCTTGTACATACGTATTGCGTAATCGCTTCTCTCGCCGTTTGAGATTTTTATATTTTTGTGTACCTGACTGGTAGTATTATTCATGGTGTACTGATTTTATAGTTGGAGGTCATGTACCATTCATACTGTACATTACTTGATTTGAAGTAGCCGGTTCCGAGATATGGGACCAAACTCTTCAGATTATCAAATAAACATTGAATTTAATCAAAATAACGTTTTGTAATAATTATTTTGTTTTTCACAGACCCGATGTTGTGGTTTATGAAAGTAGGCTGAAAAAAAAAGCTTATTTTAATACTCCTGTTTTACGGTAATTTAAAATACGCTCAGACTGAAGACCCTTATTTGCGTATATGATGGATAAATCAGCTCACAATCCTGATTCCATGCATGCCCTTCTGCATGCGCTAGTTCGCTGATTCTGCCCAGGAAAATGAGGGCATTGTTCTCAGTACAGTTCGCCAGCTACCATCAGATTTCTCAATTATCCTCTTTTTTAAAAAAATGGACATCAGATATTGCGTTAAAACTGTTTTTAGAAAAAAAAAAAAAGCTACTGCTAAATATATACTTCGGAGTTCATAGCACGAAAAACAACAGCATCAGACTCGGCACACAGCAAAGAAAAAATCAATGCCAGACATTATCACCCACTCTGCCCCAAGCTCTCTTCCACGCTAGACATCTAGTCAACAGGAACTAGCCAGTCAGGAAGTCGGAACGTAGGGTGCGACCACAAAGGCGATGCTAGGGTGAAAAAAAAAAAGACAAAAAATAACGTTGAGTAGAAGGTCGTCCAAGCTGCCAAAGTTCCTCGAGTGACAGACGGAGAACAATCTCTGTACGAACCCGTTCGTGTTCCTGTCGTTGTCTCACTTCACGCGACGTCCCGAGGAGAGTCTTCGAGCACAGCGGACAGCGGTTGGGCCCTAAGACGTTTTGTGCGTTGTTCTACGAGTGAGTTACTGCGATGAGCATTTCGGCTTGTCCGGCTGACACCGACTCTCTCGGATTACCTTAGTCTACGAATCGGTGTCAACACTCGAAGGCAGATGCACGAATACGGTCGTTGTTGGCCTTCACTTTTTGTCGATTTTTATTCTGGCTGCTTCACATCATAAACATTCGAGAACCTCTTGCTTTCCTAGGCCCCTGGGAATAATTTCATATTGTCACAGATGGGAGGCGGCGAAGCAGAGATGAACTGAAAAAACGAAGGGGTTCAATGTGACACACTTGAGCCAAAACAAACCGCAATAATTTGCGTCGCGGGCGTCTATGTCGACGCAAGATCAGCATCGAGAGCTAGCGCAAAGGCCGGTGAACACATATATAGAAGTGCTCTATGAGCACTAGGAATGTCGCTAATGCAGCACTCACTTGAATTATTGCTTGTTTTCAAGCACGCTTTACGTGCATGAAAGGGTTGGTTTTATGCATGCTGTACGTTCATTTCTAAAACAGTTTATACGGTCAGCAAAACTCGGTTTCTCAACGTATCGCGCTGCAATTTACTAAAGAGGGGCAATCAAGAATTAAAAATGTACATTAAAGAAATATTTACTTCGTTAAAAATAATAATAAAAAAACTGTCCTGGGCAGTTTACGCCGCCACTTCGAAGACGATGCACATGGTGAGAAGTGCTGCCGACAGATGGCGTACGCCAAGTCGAAAAAGCGTAGCCAATTCGTTTTTTTTTTAATTTTTTTATTTGCGAGAACGCCTGCTGTTAACCCGAATCGACCGGCGCGCCCTCTTTCTTGTCGTCGTCTGTCAATACCTCAGTCTCGGGGTTTTCACTAAAATGTACGTGATCTGTCTGCAGCACTTCAATTCTATGCGTGCATCGTTGCGAAGTGGCGGCGTGAATTGCCAAGAACACGTAATTTTTTTTCTTTTGCATAACGTAAGTTCATTTCTTGATATTCTTCACTGTAAATTTCCCCCACCTGCTTACTTTTCTCTAGTAAATTGCAGCGGGATACTCGACTTATGTGGGCCGTCCTAGAGTGCCTCGATGTCCCTCTGTTTAGGGTGATGCCATCGTTTGTGGTACCCGATGCCGACAGCACGCGCTCACAGGAAAAATACAAAGAAATCGCAGGAAACAAAATGTCGCTGTAGCACAGTCAACGCCTCGACCGCGTGCAGGGACACGCGCTTTCACGCGCTTGAGAACAAAAAATAAAAATAAACGTTAGAAACAAAATGGCCAGATGTCATCACCCCAAGCAAAGCGCACATGAAGGCACCCTAGGCCGTCCAAAGTGCCTTCGAAGCTTTAGTTTACACGCTGTAGAACACAGACAATTGCGGAGATGAGCTATGATTTTCCAGAAGAGCAACAAATGTTAGAACCAAAAATTGGGATGACACATAAGCACTTCTTAAGAATAGTGAATGCGAAAGCATCCCTCGGTGATGACTGCTGCGCCGCTGAGTGAGGCGGCGGCGGGAGTGCGAAGCCCGGCGCGGCGCGTGCTGAAATCACGTGTCTTCTTATCATCATCATTGCCCTAGCTGCGGGTACTGGTTGACGACCTGAGACCTCAAAGCGGAACGACAGGCCTAACGTTAGGCCTAACGGCAGGCCAGCGCATACCCGCGCCCTCGCCCCCCCCCCCCCTTTCCTGCTGCGCCGCCAGCAGTTCGGCTGGCTTCTTAGCAATGATGACGCCGTTGCTATGAAGCCACATGGAGCGTCGCAGCCAATGGGAATTGAGGCACTTTTAATCGCTGGTACAGACAACGATAACTCCTGCTTCAAGCTCAGATAACGCTGATAGCTCCATGAGCCATTTAATGCTTTCGCATTAAAACTTGGTTAGTATATTGTTTGAACCCCTTAATGTAGGGTGAGTGTCGCATGCCCTGCCAATTTGACCTCGCACGCGGCAATAATATAAATCGAGAATCGAGCGTCATCCATCATACAGTAAATTTCCGCCACCTCGAAACGGCGAGCAATAAATACCACCATATGTAGTCCCGACGGTCTCAAGTCGCTACCGCCACTTTAATATTCGCCAACGACTGAGACGACAGCACTGGCAATTTCAATTTTCGTAATTCCCCTGCAGCGTCGTTTCTCCAAAGAAACGCCGGCGGCAGGAATCGAATCAAGAAACACTAAAGCTGACAAGCCATTGAAGAACATGTCCTTGCCAAACGAACAGGTCTTCTTTCTTTCTGCTCTTTCTTTTCGTTCTTTAATTTCTTTTTTTTCTTTTTTGTCGCTTTTAAGTTTCTGTTCTGCGACAGCCGATGACAGCGCTCGAAATTCGCCGCTCTCCAGTCTCCCTTTCTTTCTCCTCCACTTCAGCGCACCAGCGTATTTTAGTTGCCAATACATACTTTCCGCAGGTAATTTGCTGTTTAAGTGGGTAAAGGCATGTGGAATCACTGAACCTGAAACCTGAAGTTTTAATGTAAATGAAGTGCGGAAAGTTTCGGCGTTTCCACCGCAGACATGTGGCTTTTCCTACCATTTTTTGAGATTTATTGTACGTCTGGGTTGAAGAAAAACAGAGAAATAGCGTGCTTCATTTAAACGGCGCAAAATCGAAATTCATCCAAGAGTTACCCGGATGTGGTGCTGGCTGGATACACTCTGGAACGAACAGGGCATCAGTGCCTTCTATGCGCCTTGTCGCTTCCAGCACAAAAACATCAGACGGAGTGAATACGTGTCCGTCATACAACGTACTCCAACTATAGGGCGAGTCAAATAGGATGCATAAAATCCATCGGGTTCCTGAAGAAAGAAAAATGAACGCGAACATTTCTTGAACACTTTTTTAGCGCATGTACTTGAAGCACTTGTCTCCATAACATGGTGTTATGTTATAGAGACTTTTAAATGTGCATGCTTTCGTAATATTAACACACGAAAAAAATAAAAGGGCAAGTGTCGATTGAAAAAAAAAATGAGACCGATTGTTTGTTTAAAGTGATGTGACTTTATAGGCTTTGATCATCGTTTTATATTTTTTTTACGTAGGGCCGTCAAGTGTACTATAATGCTTAAAATGCTTAAAAAAATTAAAAAAAAATTTTTGGCATTACTTTAGTTGTTATTTCATCGGTTTCATTGAATAAAAACAACCTCCTTCCTCTCGGGTTTTTTCCCGGTTTTTAAAAAATGACATGAATTTACACGGCGATAAGGCCGGGCTATATGAAGAGCATTAAAGTGCAGTAATCACTCTTTAAAGGTTAACGAAAAATTCAATCACGCACCTATGCCTTACTCGCACAAGCACGTCTTAGTTAAACGTCATAAATATATGTATGAGGTACCTTCGCTAGTTGCGACAAAAGGCTAACTACTATGACGGTTTAAGTGCAGATTCACAAATGTGCATGGATGCACCACCTCGGATACATCAGCATAGCACGCCTGTCTACTTTCGTGCAAATAAGAGAAACGGTCTAATTACTTTTGAGTCAGTCCTCGTACATACTCCCAACATGACATACGACAGGATGTTTCAACATAAAAATAGATATAAATGATTTGAGTGAATGATGAGGAGCCGCAAACTATCCGCTGCGAGCGCCCAGCTTTAGCTGCTCGAAAACAAGTTTGGTAATATTTAAAGTAAAAACAAACAAACACGTAAAGTGGATTACAACAGACCCATTCGCTTCATAAAACTGAACATTTATTTTGCTGTTGCTACTGCGCATAAAAAATCCAGTCAGAGACAAAACTTAGACTAGGGAGGCTATCCACTTACAATCCTGTAAGAAAGTCTTCTTCCTGTGACAAGCCAAAATGATCGATTCGCGTGTATGCCTCACTTAACGTCTGTAGCGAGTATTGGGCTCTTTCGCTCTCTGACAATTAGGCTACATAAATACTCCCCTATGGGACTTTTCTTGTAAATGAAAAGATACACGGAAATGTGGACACCTGACTTTCAATTTGGCTACTTCAATATTATAACTCCCTCCTTCGTGTATTCATGAGTCATGCTTCTTATTGTCTTCTTATATTTATGAGGCATGCTTGTTGCATGCTTCTTAACACTTCCATATAAAAGGGATGAAAAAAAATATTCCCGGTTGTCACTTAAAGCAGCGTTTTCCCAAACCGTGGGTCACGACCCCAAGGGAGATCGCGACAGAATCAAGGGGGGGGGGGTCGCGAAGCGGTTTGGGATTTTGAGCAAGCTTGTATGCGGTGGCGTCCATGAAAACAAATTACGGATCACAGCTCAACATCAAGACAGGACTGAGAGTTGCCCTGTCGAGACTCCAACCTTGTTTTGAGATTTTGTGTTGTAAAGCTTACTTTAATTATTACGAAGAGTTATTTCCGCTCGTAAAGTGTGTTTGTTATCCTTTCACGATGGTTTCTAGCCCTCATGAAAACCAACTTTATTAACTGTCAAATAAACGTTCAGCGTCAATATTCTGTTTTACTATGCAAACATTGAAATCGGAAAGCTTGTAGCATTGCCTCATATCCGGGAAAAGAGGAGAGAGGGTCGCGACACGATATTAACGCGAAACCATTAATTATCCCATGGACTGGAGCCGGTGGCGTCTGTAACCGCAAAAAGAAAACGCGAAAGAAATTTCCATTCTCCCATTGGCTGAGCAAAACGGCTCCTAGATAGCCATTGGCCGCTTCACGAGAGCGCGCGCTCGGCCGCCGGCCACAACCTTGGCAGTAGCGAAACGTGGCCGTCCACGCCAGTACACCACAGACGATCTAAGGGAGCAGAAGAACGACATTGATGCTTTCGCACTAATTTATTTATTTATTCGCGATACCTCAAAGGCCCAATTAAAGGCATTACATGAGGGGGGGGGTTCATTCAGTGTAACCCCCCCCTCTCATGTGACAACTCATAAGAAGTGCTTAGGTGTCCCGGAAGTTTTTACAGCTTTTATGGGTCGCAGGGTAGCAAAGTGTAGGAAGCACTGACTTAAAGTAGCTCAACGTAGCTAAGATGCTCCGCCTCTACTCGGGGTCGCACTGTACATTTCAATTGGAAAATTAATGGTACGCATTCACGAATACCTAAACACCACCACGACTCGTACGCCATATCTGCTTTTTATGCGCTATCACTACGGGCGTGAGAAGGTATGCCGGCGTTAGTTCGTACCAGAATATCCTTGACTACCTTTTTGACTACCACCGCACAGAGTTTGGAAGACGAATATTATTTTTATTATGTTTTTTGATGGGTTGAAGGTTAGAACGAAGATAAGTATGACGGTGTCGTCGCGATGCAATTGTTTCCTGATTATTTTCAGCTAGCAATGGTTCACTTTTCTATTTCAGGCTGGAAAAAAAAAATCTAGGTCGACCAGGTTCTCTATTTTCAAAGCTGTAAAATGGCAATAATTCTGTAAAGTTCTCTGATTGCAGGAAGCGTATGGTGGTCCGAATATTCTCTATCCGTGCTAGTGTTCACCAGTTGGATTATTAGTTTTCCCCTTGCTTTTTATCCAATTGACAATACGATTTTCTCTACCAACTTCCAACGTTCGCAGTATTGCCACCTTTTCCTAAGTTGCCTTTTACCCGAGCATTGTGAAGCGGGACTTATAAACACAATCTTATCAGTTCGGTTCAAGACATGTCCAATGCAACGTCGTTTTTTTTTTCAGTTAGACGCTAACGTTTTAAGTGATCCACTTAAAAATAAATTTTTATCGCTCCTGATTTTTTGAATAAAACTGAAACGAAGGAGGCCTTATAAATTCCGAAGAAATATGTAAGTGTACCCTTTAGAGACTTTTTTATTAGTTTAAAATAAATAAGCGAATAAAAAAGTTGGGTGCGTTTAAACTGTTTCTCATAGTTTCTTTTTTGGGGTAGGGGTAGTAAAAAGTAAATAAGCCCATTTTTAACATGGAGGAGACCTGCATACCCTAGAAGTTTGAGATCCCTTTATATTTTTTATATTTATATAAAAAAAGCTCCAACGAGAATTTGTTCTCCTAGACAGTTGGCATTGTGAAGAGTAGTAAGCTTGATATTCTGCAGGCCTGAGCACGAGATACGCATAAAAGCGGACATTACTATATATCAACGTTAAGAAAAGTGAAACAAACAAAAGGAGGATTTCGGCTCTTACGAAAAGCTGAACTTTAATTTGGTTGAGAAAATAGCGGAAAAACAAAAACCCAACAGAACCGTATACTGTTTTAAGCATTCATAAAAAGGCTAGATGGGGGTAGCGACTGACGCTGTTTTTTACAATACGGGAAGCGTAAAACTGTCACTTATGTATTTTGAATCTTTTTCCCCAGAGAAGCCGAGCGCAACCAAGCAAAGTGCAGCTTTAAGAAAAGAAACAAAAAGAAGACATGCGGAGGTTTTTCCCCACTTCCCCCAGTCTTACGGGAATGTCCCTAAATAGCGGCTTAGCCTAGAGTCTAAAAAATAGTAAATGCAATTTGTAAAAGAAAAAAAAAAAGATTACGACATGGATGTGAGTTAGTCTACGACCTCTCTCCAGAAACTGCTGAAATCGCACACCGTATAATTTGGGCAATGAACGAAACTTTGCCTTAATTAAGGATGGTGTGCGGCGGCATTTGTACAGAAACCTAGTAAACAGGAGCAGCAAGATTCGTTCCGTCACTTTACGTCGAACGTGTCTACCATTACTCGATGTCGTTCCCTAAATTCCCCAATCCATTAAAAAATCGAGAATAAAAAAAAGAAAAACAAAGAAAGCCACGGGGTGCACGTTTTCAATCAAAGCACAATCATTGTGACTCTAAGTCATGAAGTTATCTCAAATTCAAATATCAGCGGGAAAACTTCAAATGCAACAACCATCGCCAAGGATATTGGAGCGTAGCGTGCGACACTCGCTGTCAGTGAAACCAACTTATGGCACAAACCTCTCGCGAGAATTCTTCAGTTCCCGTCATAAACTTCGCGAGAGAGACGAGAAAAGTGGGAGATTCGGCTGCTATCAGAATGCGCAAAGAAGCGGGTAATGAATACCCTGAGATACCCAACTCACCAGTGCCGTAAAACGAGGTAGTTGTCCGGACAACATTCGTCGGAATCTTGCTTTCTATTTGTGTAAACTTTCGGAGATGCTTATGACGATTGTGAAAACGTTGAGTGTAACGTAAGTAATGGTAAAATCGATCATTGCATTTATATATGCTTGCGCTATCCTAGTTCATTCTGTCTCCAGATGCGGGAGAAGTTTAAACTCGCTATCAGCATCAATTTAACAAACAGCATAAAAATAGGAACAGAAGAAAACATTTCCGAATTGCGACGTAAAATTATACGAAGAACCTCTTGGATTTCGAAATTCTTCAGGATACCATAAAATTTCCGCACGAATTCGCTCGTAAAATTATTTTTTGCGATTTTGTTTTTGAAGATTGTTTACTCCAACTTACACAAAGCTAAAGTACACATAAAGGCACACGAGGGCGTCAGCCGAGATTAGCCAAGTACTTGTTTTTTGTTTTCGTTTTTGCACAAAATATCGCGCATAAAAAGGCCCTTTCTAAAGCGACGGGCTCCCTCCTGCGCCTTCGTAACAAACCTAGTTACAATGACACGTTAAACGGGAGTTAAGTGTGCCCTCAGTCAAGCTTAACTGCGGTTAAAGGTGCGCCTTGGAACTAGAGTACAACCGTACTGCGTGTAGGCAGACTGGAGACTCGGTGGGAGCGCTTCCCTCATTGAGTGTAACGTCGCGGAGAAGTGGGTGCAACGGAACTTCGGCCCTTCGTGTTTTCCAAGGCCGGTTCATACACACTGTACATCGCAGCGCTAAATAGACACTAGGAAACAGCGCTAATGCAGCGCTGACTTGAATGGGACTTACCACTGCGGCATCGCTGTATCAGCGCTGCATCACTAAAATAGCGCAAGAGTGATCTGCTTACTGTTGCAAGTACAAAGGTTTCTTGGAACCGTTACTATTTTCCCTCCCCTTTTTAATAGCGCATATTGTAAAGGTTTGCTGCCAAGAAATCCTCCGACCAACTTTCCTAGGGGAGGATGGTTTACCAAAACTGGTGGATTAAGAAGATAAGTAGTTTACAATACTGCGATTTTTATCCAATGACGAACAGCACGAACAACACGGTGCAACAGCGCTCTGTGTTGTTCGTTCCTTTTACTTGTTCGTTGTTTTTAGCGCTTTTACCCTCAAACACATGGATCACCAACTAGCCCAAGTACATACCCTTCTACAGCGCGAACAACCCATCGTTTTCAAGCCGGCTGAAGAACCTCTCGTTTTAAAAATCTGAAGTAATCGGAAACGTAACGGTTACTCTTTCAAGTAGCGGTCAATTACTTTTCTTCTTATGTAATCGAGTAATTTAATTGAATATTTTAACCGAGATTAACTGAAATTGCAATGGACTACCTCTTTCAAGTAGCGTGCACAAGACTGGCACCAACGAAAGTGGTGAATGTTGACACCCGCCAGTACCTTTCCGAAGTAAAATGCGCAAAACACGCCGAAGTCGTGTTTGCACTAGCAGTGTTGCGCGGTGCATATACCATCGCCGAGAAGGAGTTTCGTTATAGCGACTTTGTTTGTGTCTTGCTCCGCGTACTGAGCCTCGCGCTAATGGTGTCCGTAAACGTAGAATAGAAAGCGATGTTTGTTTTGTAACCCACGCCACGACCATGTTGGCATTGCGTTTTTCATTACCGGCTATACTATGAATAAATATATCTACGTTGTTATTGCACACCGATGCGTCAAGACGAATTTACAAGAAATTCATAAACATAACCCAGGTAACGAAACTTTTATGAAAATTTTGTGAAACTATGATCATTACTTCAATGTTCGAATTTTAACATTTCGTTTATGACTGCATCTTACGACGTGTCTGGAAATCATTTGAAATGGAAACCCTTTTCGAGATATTGATGAATATCAATTAATAAATAAAAAAATCCAATGCTTTGTTGGAAAGATCAGCTCTTTTAACGACCGAAATCCTTCGTTGTTTGCCAACCTTTTTCCGAGATATTTTTCAAGCAATAACGGGCAGATTCGCTCTCTGTGCCAGTCATATACCGCGTCGAATTATTTCTGCATACGACAAATCCGCTCTTTCACGGGAATTTCGAAATCCAATTACTAAAAGAAAAAAAATTCCGGGTAACTTTTTTTTTCTTTTTACAATAGCTTTGGTTTTGATGACAGCGGTAAAAACCCGAAATCGCGTTAAGGTTCCAGCCAGGTGTGAAATTCAAACTCGCTCCCAATCTGGATATTTTCGGGGATTACTTTTCTCTTTTCCCCCATAGATTATTTTACAGTCAGATGATTGCATCACCGATAAGTCTAACACCTTGTTAAAAAAAAAAGTTTAATTACGAAGCGTTCATTTTCACCTAAGTCGGTTCTTCAATCGTGGAAGTTTCATATAATTACACAAAAAAACAAGAGACGAAAGTTATTTTGATAAACCACACTGGTTTCTCGAAATGATTGCTTTAACTTATATCATTCCCAAACTCAGTTGCAAACGCAACTTAAAAAAAAAACTGAAATAAAAAACGAAAGAAAATGAGAATTTAAAGAAAAGATAAGTGAAAAAAAAAGCAAAAGAAAGTACAGATATAACCGAGAACAAGAGTATAAAAAAGTGGCGGCCATCTCAAGATAAAAGCTGCCGCTCATCCTCACGCAACCACGAAAAGCCGTTTTCGCTTGAAATGTGATTGTTTTTTTTATTCGCTTTAGAAACCGACTATTCCCCAGCAAAATTTCAGTGCGCCGTCGTGGAACAAAACCAAAAAAATACAAACACAAGAAAAATATGAATTGAATGAAAAAAAAAGAACCGGGGGGGGGGGGGGGGATACTAACACTGTTGACTTTTTTTTACGATTGGACGTCTCATATTTGTTTTTTGTCTGCAACGAGGTTATTAAGCAAAAGAAAAAGAAAGATAAACCCTGGCTCGTTTTGTTTTTGCGTTGTTCTTCTTTTTTTTTTTTTTAGTGTGCCCGGGAACATGCGGGACTCAGTGATGGCATACTATAAAGCGCCGTGAGGACAGATAAGACTGAAAACAAGAACGCGTTCGGTGATGTCAGTTCTCTTCCGTGTTTCACGACTTTTTGGTGCTCAATGAAAAAAAAGAAAGAAGAAAAAGCATTTACACGCGCACGCTAACCCCGCAATTTATTCTGAATCGGTGAGCACTGACATGTAACGCCAATATCTGTCTTCACCGCAGACTGTCCATTGGACTAGAGCAGTGGCAATGTAATTATGGAGCATCTATAATGTGCAGCAAAGAGTAATGTCGAATAAACGACGGCACGGCGTATCTCAGTATTGGCATCGAGGAGTTGTACGTGCTTTTGTGTGCCATGCGAGGTTTTGCTACACGCGCTGATTAGGTTAGACCCAGTCACGCTGCGCCTACTCTACAGAGTACAAGGGACATGGCGTTAGCTGTTATGACGTGATCACGAAGTTATCCTCGGCCACGCCTCGCAAATTCTTTTATGCGCGATTGCTTCACGCATATATGTACGCCTCGGATAATGGCTGCAGACTGTCTTTTAGTATAATGGGTAATGGGTTTCGTTACCATACCCTCCCCTCCCAGAAAAGCAAATAATCACGATTTATTTTAAAATTTCAATGATAAGATGTCTATATATATAATTGAAACTCTAATACCTAGACTCGTGATTTTTTTACGTCATTGGGTGTCTATGTCAGCGTGGAAACCTGGGTCATTAATTCGCGGTATTCGTAAAACTGTCTGGAAATAGATGTTAGCGGTAAATATACTGCTGTGCCTAAAACAAAGTTTAATTAGGAACCATTTATTCTTAATGTAAACCACGACAGTAGGTGTGTTCAAACATAAGCAGCTTGTTTTTATTTTTGTTTTTCACTTAGTAAAAACGGTTTGTTTGGGACAATCCTGCCACTTTTTCTCGAAAAGCTCGCTATACAAAGCTCTTGTTTTTTTTTATTCGTGTCCGCGATTGATTTTGTAACCTGTTCCAGGTAAAGTGGGAGCAGTCTAGGCCCCACCAAAAGTAGCAAGCAACAAAACGAAGTCTTCAACGACGTAGAAATGCGGCCTCCGTCGAACTTGCGCACAGTTTTGCCAGTCGCCTGCCGGCGATGACATTTCTTGTCGTTTTAATTTTGCGCAAGGCGGTGGAAAGGTCTTTTAGAACAGGCGGCAAATTTATGTAGACAAAATGGCTATATTATACTCCGTACAACCGTAATTTGGCAAATGGCGAAGTCAATCAGCGCGTCGGAGGGATACACGTGACTAAACTTTATTTCACATAGTTGCTAGCAGCGCTATTGAAGCCACGGGCGGGAGAAAATGGAAAGTTCCTTTTGAATAAATTTTGAGTGACAGGCTAATTAATCATCAAGGGGGACAAAAGCGACGTCTGAGACACACACAATTGGTTCCGAATGACAGGGGTGTTCCATCTTCATATCGTTTTCCACTGCTTATGTTACCCTCTTAACCCTGTTTACTCGGTAAAGGGTGTCGCGTCATTCGCCACCGTCACTCTGATTGGCAACAGGTAGCAGTAAGCTTTGCTCTTTGCCGAGTTAAAGACCGACTTGCTAAATAATTTACCGCAGAGGGGGAAAATCCACCTCACCACCCTTCCCGTTTCCACGTCTCCCACTGGTATCTGGACGAGGGGGACTCCTTTTGCTGCGGCCTCTTAGGGCTCAATCAGCCGGAAGCTTATACCGGCTCATCCAGCCCCCAGATGCAGCAACAGAATGTGTCCTCCCGTCGTCAATATATCAGTGGGAGAGGAAGAAAAAGGAACGGTGGCGAGGAAGATTTTCCTACCTTGCCGAAAATCTTTTTGTAGGTCGGGCTTTAAGGTGCAACGAAGTATACATGCCTTGCACGTGACGTCATACGACACCGTACCAGCCGCCATTGCTCCGTACCAGGTTCCTGTATGGAGCCTTCCGCGGCATACATTTGGCACCATCGAATCTGTTTTTCTCGGCAAGCCTTGTCCAGAAAAACAAATTCAATGGTGTCAAATGTAGGCTGTAGAATTTACGGGCACAGGAGAACGGTACGGAGCAATGGCGGCTGATGTGACGTCAATGCAAGCCATGTATAGCTGATGCGTCATCAAACCCATAACATAGCCTGTAGGTCTGTGATTGCCCTGTCAGTATGTCTGTCTTCCTATGAGACTGCGTGTGCACGTGTGTGTGTGCACGTGTGGGTGTGCACGCGCGCACTTTTTCGTTTTTCTCTTTGTTCATATCGCGATTTGTTTGGCTGGCAGTAGGACACCTCGTGGCCTACTGCCACAGGTGTCCCAGAGCAAAAAGTGTAGAAGCTATAAATGATGCTGATCTCTCCAATTTCCTCATATTCTGCCTGGTCCAATTTTATCTTGATTTTATTCTTTCGATTTTATTGCAAAATAAATGCACGCGAAAAGGATCAAGTGAATGACAGACGGTAAACTGAATTATATATTCAATATTATTATTCTAGGGAGTGTGATTTCAATCATCCCAGTAAAGTACGAAGAGGGGGGGGGGGAGGGGGGGGCTGCAGAGGTCTTGTCAAGCGCAATGCCATGCCCTGCCCCCGTGCAAAAGTATGAAAAAAAATTTTTTTTTCGATCGGCATGTTTATTTATAAAAACGGTCACATCCCACGCGCAGCATCGATATTTGGAACATTTATTCGTGCAAAACAAGTTAGGGAGAACAAATGATAAAACGTAAACTTCCAAAATTGTTGAATCTTTCAAAAAATTTAATATACGACTTGAATTAACATCGCAACCATGTTTGAAGTTATTCCTTCTTGAGGCGAATATGACTTAATAAAAATTTCAAACATTGACTTTTTTAGCATTTAAGGTCATTATTTCTGTTGTTTAATTGTGCCTTATATATTTATTTGTGTGTAAATCTGTTGTATAATTATGTTTTTCGTGTGTGTGTGTGCCGTGTCTTTGCTTAATACTTTCGTGATCTCTCATTTCATATTTTTCTGGGGAGAAGGGAGTTCGTCAAGCAGATATTTTGGCTTTCTTTTCCCCTACCTTCCCCCGTCGATTTGAATGGAAATAAAGTTATTATTCAATAACAATTTAAATCGTGGTCTAAATCACGATGTATATTATCTTGATTTTTATTCTACACCATGACTTCTGCTCATCCCGGAGAAGATATAAGAGTTTGCGCGAAACATCGATGGTTGGTCTACAGTTCACGGCGGCATTTTAAGCAGGTGTCAGTGTTTTGTGGGGAACGTGGTAGCAATAGCGTGTTATTCTTTTTTTATGAATAAAATTCTTTACGAGTGCAGATACTTATTTGGTGTTGAGGTTGTAATTCGTTAACGATTTTCGTGGCCTAATTAGTTATCTAAAGCCAAACTATGTGTGTTGGGTCTTACTATGCAACCGAAGACAAGAGCTCGCTCAATATATAAAACAAAGAATGATTAAAAAGATTTAATATGCAAAACTTAAATTCATTTGGCGAATGTTTTTTTTTGTCATTAGTGCTTATCATATTTTGGTGCACTGCATAATGTTTCTACGTTTTTGTTTTTGTCTCGTGTGCTATTTTAGCGCTGTATTTCAGCGTTTGTGGTTCCACTTACGTAATGCCATACGTAACGCCGTAGTAGACTATTTAGTGGGGAAGTAAACAGAACGCAATAAAGCGAGTTTGTCGCAACCAATGTAAGCCGATACACAAAATGTACAGGGAAAAAACATGCGCGATGGGGATAGTTAATGAGCGGGGCGACTACTACTACCCCGAAATCCGAAATCACGGATCGCCGCCCCTTGGACACCATCAGGGCGTCTCGTCTCCAAAAGTGTACTGCTTTTTTGTTTTGTTTTTGTTTGAGCGTTAGTTTGGCAGCGATTCGGCGCTGTCCTTCTTTTATTATCGGACTGGCGCGTACTTCCCCAAGCAAGCATTATACAACTCTGCGACGAATACTTGGGGACACTGCACCGTTATGAGCGCGGCAGTAAGCGTAACGGCGCCTTCCCACTTCTTTTTCTTTTTTTTTACGAGGAAGTGTAGTAGTGCGCGTGCGCGGCGGGTCGCGTCTTTCACGCTCGCGCGTAGCCCGTCGATGGCGAGTCGTCGTCGTGGTTCCAGCGCAGTAAAGAGCGGACGCTTCCGTCGTAAACGACGCAGAGTCATTGACCGTAGCGGCCCGGGTAGAGAACCTCGATATAAGAGAGGAACCAATTCAAGTCATAGAAAGCTTCTTGATACTTTAAACCCATGTTACAAAAACAAAAGAGAAAAAAAAACAGGGCGCGGAATGGTTAGAAAAACACACCTTTCGCGTAAGGCCCGTCAAAGTATGAGGCGCTGGAGAAAACCAGCCTTTTGCGTTAAGTCCTTATTTTGGAACTCTTTTTGCTCGCGTTCCACCTACCCATTCAAAAGCATGCGGAAAGCGCCTCAGCACGCACCTCGTATTACTGCGCCGCAGCGCCCTTCCGCAGCAAGAAAGGCCGTTTGCTTTCATCGCGGTCATCATGGTAACGAACGTCGAATGACCTTTTCGAACGGCGCGTGTATTACTGTCTGCGGCGGATCATTAAAAACTATTAAACTTTGGCTAGCAGAGGGCGTTCGGAATGTCGGCGTTCACTGCCATGGTGACGGCGATTAAAGCAGACGGCCTTTATGTTGCAGAAAAACATTGCGGCGCAGCGACGCGAGGTGCGTGCTGAGGCGCTTCCGCGTGCTTTTTCAATGGGCGGAACGCGAACAAAAAGAGTTTCAAAATAAAGACTTAACACAGACGGCTGGTTTTCTCCAGCGCCTCGTAATTTGACAAACCCTACACGAAAGCATGTTTTAAGACCGGAGTTGGAGTTGTTTTTTACAACGTGGGTCTAAATTATCAATAGACAATGCTTGCAATTTAATGGTGGATGCATCTCCGCACAGTTTGGTCGTAAGTGCTACGTTGTCACGGTGCGAGGAGTAAAGCGTGGGCGGAGTGGCGGAGAGACGCTTGCAGACGATCAAAGATTCTGACTTCTTCGCGCAACTTGAACTGTAAGCGTGTCCCTTCAGTCCCGTGACCCTAACGGAGCAGTTGGAATCACTCAGTAATCTGGGCACACCAGGTCCGCACAGAGGCCTAAGCGCCGACAGTGCTGGGAAAGCTGCTCACGTACGCAATTTTCGAGGGATCCGGACTAGGCGAAAAAAACGAAGAAAAAAAAGGAAAACCAGACAGCCCGGACAATAGACGGAGAAGGAACGGAAAAGGAAAGTGTCCCGGGATGCGTCCTGTCCGGAAATTGGCCGGTCACGCGCGGGACAAGAAAGGTCACCGGTGAGACGAGGCCAACGCCTGCGCGCTCGCGGCACCCTTTTTATTTGTTTTTTGCTTGCATCGATATTTTAGGTATAGTCAGTGTTGGCTTCCGGCTTACGTTTCGGCAAGTCCGAAAAAGATATTAAGATGGAACCAGAATAAAAAGGTAAAGAAACTGACAAAACGTAAACTGTGACATATATTAAGATAAAGAGTTCGTCGGTGAAAAACGCAAACACTTTAAACAATCTTTACATAAAAAAAAACATGTGCGGAACCTCAGCGAAATTTGCTTCGTAGCATTTACATATCTACACTGTGTAGTCAAAATGTTAATTTTGACGACACTGAGCTCGTCAAGTTGTCACTTAGCAGCTTTTTTCCCTCGGCCCCCACCATCAATGATAAAAACATAAATTTATTATTATTAACTCCTTAAACGGTTTTTTATGTTTCGGGAATTTCGACCAGAAACTGTTTAATTGTCGTCTTTAAAAATACATCAGTTGCCTTCAAAATAAAATTTCTAGCAACAAACAAAATAAGAAAAAAGTAAAAAAAAAAAGAAACGGCGCTACCATCTATTGGGATAGCTGCAAACTAATCCATGAGTGAGCCTAGTTCGTCCAAAGCTGTTCAATGCATGAACCGGGGAAAGCAGACGAGGTATAATCGTCCTAAACGGTTTTGGGACGGTTCCACGTTGACGAGCTAGGCTCGTCCAAAATGGTCAAGGAGCAATAGCTCTTAAGAAAAAAAGAAACACAACCAATTATTGGTGTATTTCTATACCGTGAATACCCGTGAGGTACTAGAAAGCAACCATCTCTTGAAGCTAACAATACATCAGCAGATTCTATAAAAATATGTCTAACTTCTTCCTTTCTAACAATCGCGTGTTTTTCACTTCACCCATCCATGGGCAATTACTTTGACAATTGTTTTCATACCGTATCCTCGTTTTTAAAATTCCCCGCGTCATATTAGTTCTTGCACAAACTAAATGATGTCCTGATGATGCGAAGGAGCATCCTGAAGAATGTAACACGCTAAAACAATTCTTGGGAACTTCTAATCAACACAGATTTCACCTGAACTCTCCGTCATACCACATTCAATGCGTGAACGGTGAATATTTGCAAGATAAATATTTCGCACCAATGTGCTGTGCACAAGATATTTATGCTGTAGTGACAACGTGTTATCATCGCTGGGGCAGGCCACGAAAAGTGCCCGAGCAAGCAGCCAGGAATAACCGTGAATATTGTATCGTCCTTCACCGTAAGGCGTGCTCCTGACCCCTTAATATTGTTGGCGCTCTCCTAAGGTCCAACGTATCAAGCTGGACCAAGCGTAGATGATGGCGCTTAATGAATTTTCACTTCCAAGTGCTTACATTCTGTCGCACAATGTGAATAAATCCGTTCGCTGCCCACTTTGCGATGCAGCAAAGCGTTCCTTAGAGCCACGAAATAAACCACGCCTAGAGTATCGGCACTTCGTTCTCGGATTGGCTCATTGGCGCCGCAAAAGTTTGGTGCTTGGCAAAAAGCTTGCGCAATATGCGAATAGTTATGAATAGAAAGTGCGACTTCATCAGTTCTATATAAGGTGTTCAGAAACTAAGGGAACACGGGTTTCCCCAGGAATTAAAATCAGGGGGGGGGGGGGGGGGCTAAATTTTCAGGGGGAGTAGGGAATAGAGGAGTCGTTGCGAATTAAGGGGGTGCCTTCGGAAAAACGAAGGGGGGGGTGGTGTCACCTCCCCCACCCCCTTGGGGGTGTATAGGGAAATCACTATAATGGAATGTTGTTTTGCTATTTTATTTTGTCACGGACTGTTTGATTTGAACGCTTCTGCTGGACGGAAAACCGTTTCTTTGCAATTTCAGATAAGCCTTCGGGGAACTGGCAGTGAGGATTTTAAGCACCAAGATGGCTGAAGTCTCGTTACTTAAAAACGTGGTTTATTCGGTGTCTCTACGCATAAAGTCAATACAATAACTTAGAGGTATAGAGTTAATGTAATCATCTAGTAGGAGATGTCCGCCATTTTTTCATGCATTTTGGCAGCCTTGTTACGACGGCGTTGCGGACATCGGTGGTCCAAGTTGGTGGTATCGATGGTCCACTATTGCTGGGGACGCCTTAATATGCCAAAATAAGCAGAAAAACGTCACCTGCAAGGCTTAAATCAAAGTCCTTTGTAACTTACTTCGCAAAAAAAAAAAAAAACTGCATTGCGCGTCTACCTTGCAAAAAACAAAACACCGCCATTGCGCGTTCTAAAAGAGAAAAAAAAGAAAAATAAAGTGGACTATCGACTCGAACAACTTAAGTATGTCGCATGTAGCAAAACGAACAGGCCTATAATATCGTCTGTTTTCTTTCTCTTCCTTTCCGTCGCTTTCTTTCTTCGTTCTGTCCCTCGGGACCACCAATGGCAGCGCTCACGATCCGCCGCGTTCTGCTTCCGTCATTGCCCCCCTACTCTACCTTTCCCTATTCGCAAAACGCAGTTGCAATCCCAACAACAAAGGAAAAAAGCGGGCACCCTCAGGACGCCCAGGCCATGATCCTCGCACTCACCAAAACGTAGACGGCGAAGGGCATCACCGCCGCGGCCACCAGGAGATCGGCGAAGGCCAGACTCACGATGAAGTAGTTCGTGGCGGTTTGCAAACTCCGCTCTTTGTACACACTCAGGATGATAAGTATGTTGCCGAAGACGGCCAGGAACGGGAGGATGACCAGCATCAGCGCCCAGTACACCTTTTCGGCGGGCTGCGGGTGCTCGGGCGAGAGGAGTCCGCCCAGCACGTCCACCGTGGAGCCGTTGGACAGCGCGCGCTGTTCGGCCCACGAGCAGTTGTGGCCCGTCCTCGGGTCCCACACACAACCGTCGCCCACGGTCCAGTTGGGCGTCGTGTTGTGCACCGTCGAGTTCAGCAGCGGAGTTTCAAGCACCAGGCTCTCGTTGACGGCTGTCACGTTGAGCATACTCACTGTCGTTGAGGACATGTTTGACGTCGTCACAGTGGACACTGGTAAATCGTCTCCCCTACGTCCGCTTTCTTACGGGTCGTATGTCAGAGGCACGCAATTTTTATTTTGTTTTTTAAGGGAGGAGTGGTTCTTAATACGGACTTTGAGAACGCGCCCAGTGCTTAAATGCGTCAGAACGGCACGTTTCTTGGCAGACGATTAGAGTTCGATACGAACCTCGAGGTAATTAGATGCATCTCTGGTTCTAGCTCTCCCGTATTTTTTGGTTTTTTGGCAACTCTCGCATACGCAGTGAGTCCAGCCTAAAGAGACGATAGATTTAAGTGTGTATAATCAGCGACCTTACCGTACGACTCAAACTAAGATGGAAGTCTTGTTGAGTTAACATTATGCGCACTCCCACATCAACGTGGTAATCCTGTATTTAATCACTCTTTTTTTCATTCTTCTCCGAGGTCATAGCTCCGGTTCGATTATCGACCGATCTCACGGTACACCCTGCCAGCTACCAAGAAATTATCACAAACAGTTCAACGCACGCGCGACAAGAGAAGCACATATTGACGTCTGTGCGGTGCCGTAGTGTAGGCCTCGGTTAAAATCAGGCTGGACGCAGCCAACTACGTGCGATAATTGTCCGTAGTGGCGGAACCGCGGTGCGGCGTTAGTGACCTCGGCAAGAAAGCCTCCGCGGCCACCATCAGAGATATACTGCGAGCCTCGCGGCTGCGCTACGCCATTGGCCGGCGCTGGAACTTTTCAACAGTCGAGCGCATTCAACGACGGCGTCTTGGAGCCTCGATAAAAATAGACCACAAACACAGGACGCGGCGAAGGCGTCGACCAAAACGCTGCCGGCATCCGACGGAACGACGCCACGATGGGATCGTTAGGCCAAGGAACGCTGGTAGCAGCCTTCTATCCCTCTTTCCCTCCGCTCCCGCTTTCCCTCGAAGACGCAGTGCGGGAGAGGGAGGAAGAAATAAATGAAGAAAAGGACTGCCGCAGAGAGAATGGCGGGAGGAAGTTCGGGGTCCGAATTGCGCTTCCTCTTCCCCTGGCTGGTTCGGGGTTCGTTACTTGAGGGATTTGTCGGTGCTGGCGGCCCGCTTATTTCGCCATTGCGCTCGAGTGGAGAAGGCGACCCCGCCTGGCCTCGTTTTCGAAGGCCGCCTGTTCAAAGGTCGGCAACGTCGGTCGTCCCGTCTCTTCCTTTCGGCTCTTCCTTTTTGGCGCAATGTCGTCGCCGCTGCCGCCGCTGCTGGTAGTGGTGGGGCCTGTCGTCGCTCGCTCCGGCTGCCACCGCCGCCGGTGCCCTCTTTCGCTCGGTTGGTTGTTTTCTCCCCTTCCAGGCTTTGAAACTTGCCTCGCTTATTAATTTCCTGTAAAGAGAGAGCGGAGCACTTGTTAAGAAAGAATGGGGCGCAGAACGATCCCAGAAGATAATACACTGCTTGCTTTGTTTGGCGAAAATTCTGTGCTTGAGTGCGGCGCATTTTTTTTACGGAAAAGAAGGAGGGATAACAGTAAAACGCGAGCGAGCGTATAAATTGGAGGAAGAACTCAAAAGATAAGGGGGGACAGTCATTATTAACCGAGCTTGCCTGACTTGCGTGAGTGCACTCCATAACAATACTTTAACGGCCATTATGAATAGTTAATTAGGCAGCCGAAGAATATCCGTCAGTACTTTCGAACAAACTAAACTTGACGGGGTCTATGTAAACGTATGGTCCTTTCTTTGACAATATGTTGGAAACAGCGATTCTGGGTGGGCGATAGGCGATAACCTGTTGAAGACCCGCACGGTTACTTCCCCGCGTGGCATTCGGAAAGACAGTCACAGCGATATGCCCAAGGACCCTGACGTATGGCGGAGCATGCCGTGTTACATGCTCAGTGTCACAGCAGATATCAAAACTTTCAAAGCGAGCAGAGAACAGTGCTACGGGTCATTTGTCACGTTCTATAGTATTGGCTGCTGTGATTTTCCGTATGCTCGCTGGCTTAGCTAATGAGCGTGACGTGATTTCGCCTGAGAATCGCAGCGAACACTTACTTAGCGTGGTTACGGCAGAATCCCAAAGCGACTCACGTAGATCACCCTGTGGCATATATATTTCTAGTTATACATGTCTAACGCCACTTTACCACCAAGAGAGTTGCTTACTTTGGGGCATAGATTTACGGGGACAGACGTTTAAAAGTGTTTAAAAAAAGGTAGAAAAAAACGTATTTGATCATAGGGATTGTTTCAATGTGCTTGATTATGTGTTTTCCTGGAAGAAACTAAAACTACATCGTTGCACATTTTTTGTTGCGCTGAGAAAAAAGTCCTTGAGATCGGGTGTTAAAGTGCCTTGCGTTAATGGGAAGGGTACGGTCAGGCATTTTATCGCCCATATGTCACGAAATTCACATGCAAAAAAACAAAACAAAAACACCCAAAAAACATTATTCTTTTTTTTTTTTAAGGAAGTTACCATTTTCGCCTAAATCATATGAAACAGCAAACAACAGGTTGTGGTACTCAATCGGCTCGAAGGTTTCAAAAGTCAAAGATCATTGCCCACTAAAGAAAAAGAAAAGAAATTACATCTTTTTTACATGAGCTAATTTAGGCTTTCAAGAAGTTTGTTCGCACGCTTATCATTCCTGTATGTGTAAAAAGAAAGCCTGTTCCCACACATACATCATAGCGCTTCCACAGCGCTATTACCAGCGTTTGAACTAGCGCTGACATTGCTAATGCAGCGCTAGTTTCGCTCTATGTCAGTGATACAGCGCGGATACAGTGCTACATCAACGCTATCCATAGTGTTGATATGGTGCTGCTGTATTTGTTTAAACCGGTCTTTAGTCCCATTCGGGCAGGGTCGCATGGAAACGTTTTGTGCCACTTCATGAAGAAGAGAGTAGGGTTTGGGGGAGTTATATAAACTCACTTCACTCGATCCGGCAGACCGAGTTCGTAGACTTAATCTTCGGGTGTAGGATGAGCTTCTGGCGCAATCTCATTACGACTATGCACCATTCCAACGTTTACAAGTCCGTAGGCCAGCGTTCGATTTCCACAGCCTGCAGCGCGTGCATGTTCGTCGCTTCAGAATACAAAGAAAACACGCGCGCCATACGCACGGACACTAGAAATGGCACCGGCCAGAAGCCCATTTCTGGAAAGGTCTATATTGACGCGTGCATGATCGATAAGGAACGCTTCTCCGTTCATCTAAAAGATCCGGGTATACTCTTACAATAAGCGTAAAAGATAAGGAGGCCGGAAACCTTGCCCAGTGAGTCTCGCCTGAGCTCATTGCGGAACCTTCTGGGACAAATATGCGAGAAGCCGAGTTTAGTAAATAAGGAGCCAAATGTGGTATTCCCGAGTCATTCCCTGATTCCCTCTCGCGATTTCCGGCTGTCACGCCGACGCAGCGTTGCTCACTGCTGCTTTCTCGATGTTTGTTCTCCTTTTTTGTTTCTGGCACAATTTTGCCCATTAAACCTTTATTTTCAGTTTATTACTCATCGTCTCGTCGCCTTTATTCGTGACAGTACAGGAAATACCAACGAGCGCTCCTTACGTCATGTCTCAGCAGTAACGCCGTGTGCAGCACGGCCCGCGCGCGGACGCTTCTCGTCTCAAAACTCCAGCTCGTACCTACGCCCATTACCCACACCTTGCGGGAACAAAGCGAAGAAACCCGCTTGTTTGTGAGCGGCGCGTTTCGTGATACACGAAAGCGACTGCGTCTCTCGTCTGAAGATCCTTTACTAAAGGGTACAAACCTGAGCTTTGAATATGTTTGTGAGGGGCCAGAGATCGTGAGGAAGAACATGTTTTGGAACTTCCGTCGGGCACCAAATGCTTTGAAGCCATGGGAGAGCTGAATACCCTAGCTTTTTTTTTGGAAGAGACATATATACATACATATTCTTGACATGGGTAACCTAGTATTCAAAATCCTACAATGTGCACCGCTCCTCAGATCTTCGACGAAACATATAATTTTCCCAGTGCATCAGTACCAATCTTTTTGTTGCCGGCGTGCTTGATGGAAATGGAACACTCCTATACAAAGTTGGAAATAACGTTCCAGGTAATGTATTGTATGTCGAACGGCACGACCGAAGAAATCTTTATAAAAATAATAGCTGTGGTGTCTAGAATATTGTAATTGAAATTTGGTACCCGTCACTAGGAATATATTTCAATATTACTGACAAAAAAGTGATCAGACGTCACATTATAAAAGGGCAAAACAGCGCAAAACGGCACGGAGAGGAAGAAGTACAAAAACGGAGCGGTGACTTTCATTAGGTTGGAGAAAAATAGAGGCAATTTAGATGCGTGAGCACAGGCTCGTGTCTCGGTCTTGGTCGTGCGCACATTGTACACAATGAACACCGAAGGGTCTTTAAGCATCCGTCGTTTCAGAAATAAGGATGCTTCAAGGCAGTATAATATTTCTTTGCGGCGTGCGTTAAAGTACCCAGTTATTTTGTGTGTTGATGAAGCGCTTGTAACGAGTGCGTCTATAATGATTTTGTCAAGTTGCGCTTTTGTTCTATATCGGCAATAAATCAACGTAATTGAAGTATTATTGCGACGTTGTGTTGCAGCAACTTATTTATTTCTAGAATGAGATGCTGCAGTGCGCGCTACGTACGTCATTTTCTAACGCATTGCAATATCAACCCTGCTCGAATCGATTCCCCGAGGAGATTTAATAATTTATTATCCTTAAAGTAGAGTGCATCTCGAACACCATATTCGGAGATGGATGGAAGTAGAAACCGATATTTACAAACAAAATAAAGAGTTCCGAAAAACGGCTCTGTAGCTGCCGGCATTCCGTTGGAAGATGGATGCTTCGGCTTGTATTACTTCTGTTGTTATATTAACATACCCATCAAAGAAGGATGACCTAGTTGCACCTTACAAAAGCAGATGTAACGTGATCTCAATACCTGTTACAAATGCTCCGCACTATTGGTGATTTAATAGAAATAAGAAGGCTGCGTACCAACGTTGCGATTATTCAAAGATCATTTCAACCTTTTGTTTTCTTTCTACCTGAGTAGGGCATCGTAATTTTTCTTTCATCGTACGGTGTGCTCGAGAGTGTGCTGTTCCTTCTATCGTGCTTCGTGGAATCTTGCCGTTAATTATATGAAGATTTAAACTGCTCAACTGGCGCGTTCAATTAAAAAAAATGTTTGTTTAGTGCTGACGATTTTGCATCAATTCTTATTAGTGGGACTTCCTTTTTAGTTGCTTTCTCGAACGCGACGTTCTCGCTAGCAGGGTTAGACTGCTATAAACTGAGAGAGAGTATGGAGATAAGAGCGCGCTCCAATCAGTCACTCTTATCAGATTCCCAGTAAAGCGCCGAGCTCTGATTGGAAGGATTAGTTGGTAGACGCAAAGGCCTGCTGCCGTTGTCTTTACCCGTTGTTCGAGCGCGTTCGAATGCCAAACGGCGGCGTCCGGCATTCGAACGCGAGACATCGTGCGAAGAGAAGACCTCCCTCTTGTTCGCTCTGATTAAGGAAGACAGTGGGTAGAGAGGCGAAGGCAGATACTCTTTGCGTCTTCCAACTAATCCTACCAATCAGAGCTTGGCGCTCGGACGTTCCCGCGTCCCCTCCTTTCCCCTTCCTCCTCACTTTCTCACCGTATTTTTATCTGGGTTCTGGTGTTTCTTGGGACTCTTCGCCGCTTCATCTGCTAATACATAGCCGACTTAATTTGCCTTATGGAATTTAGATATTACCCCTTCGGCGTGTGTGTTACACAGTTACCAGGTTTGGAGTTACCCCATTGCCCATCATCCCATTTCTGTCACCTCCGAGCGCAAAACAAAACAAACAACGCATTGCAAAAAAAAAGTGTTGAATTGTGTTTTTTATTTATGCCTCATACTCTCCTTTCTTCGTAAAATAAATCCATGTCTTTTTTTATTTACTTACTCATCACTAATGCAACATCATATGACGGTCAGCCAGAAAATGTCTTCGAGGTGCGTTCCTGGCCCGGTTATCGCACGGAGGTAACGGTGATGGGATAGCGGTAACGCTTTGCTAAATCTCCTTACCGACGTAGAGCGTGGTGTTCGTTGTTTGGCCGGCTCCACCTAGAATAGTCAACGACCGCGCGCTAGCATTTAGGAGCCATCAGAGTGAGATCGAGTGCAGACACAGATGAAACGCGAGTGCTCCGGCAGCGTTCGACGGGGCTTTGTGTCCAGTCGCCGAAGGATGCTCGACCCTGGGCTCGGTCCCCATTGTTTATTTGGCGCTGTCCGAATGTTTGAGCGTTACGCGCAAGTAGAGGACGATGTTCACGGGATCGGTGATCTTGGTTTGGCGAGTGACTGTTTGGACGTCCGCCATCGAAATAATTAGGAGCGCTATTTGCACGTCAGTAATGCCATTTCCTCGAGGACGTAACATAAAATGTTTGTTACAGCTTTCTGACGTCCTACGATAAAACCGGTGGATTATTCAAACATTTCCCGTTCAAACAGGTATTTTTTTAAAATTATTTTGACGCTCTTCATCGACATGTTTCAGTAAGTTGAAGTTAAGCCGGAATAACCGCTCATTCACACTGGAAGCGGATCCGCGGTCGCAAAGCGCTTGCGAACGCAGTTGTATAAATATTCAGTACGATTGCACGCGCACTTGATGTCATCGAGTGCTCGTGCAATTGTACTGGATCTTTATACAAGCGCGTTCGCAACCGCTTTTCGAACGCGGATCCGCTTCCAGTGTGAATGAGCGTAAAACTGCTTTAGCTTATACACCGTACACGAGACAGTCTGCATAGAGATTCGAACGCGGGTCGCCGCGAGACCCGTGCTTCGAATGCCGCATGGCAATGAGTTCAAGGAGAAGACTTGGCACGCGGCATTCGAACCACGGATACTGCGGTGACTTGTGTTTGCAGCCTCTTTCGTATGATGTAAGAGCAGTATGACCCCGGCTTCAGAGGATAGCCGTCTTGCAGTCCACGTCGCGGTTAACAAGATCCACTCGGTTTCCGACACCTAATTTTATGACCCGCTGAGACGAATAACTCTCAACGAAACTGTGGACCATTAGTACAACTAGCAATTGCTTGGTGCGCTACTCATTCCTTGTATTACGCGCGGGGGTTAAGGCTCATTCACGTTCATTGGTACCAGTCAAGAAACATAAATACGGGAATGTTCGTATTCAGGACGCTTTATTTAACGTTCGGATTGTACGATAGCCATCCCACTTGTGATACATGATTAGAATATTATCCGTGCAAAACAACAAAACAGTAAAAAATATGGAGGCCGAATGCAAAGCGGGACTTCGGACCGTTTAAAGAAGCACTCGCATGGAACTGGAGGCTGAAAGATCATTCTGGACTCTCTCGTATGTAGTGGATTTTACTTACATGCATTTGTTACCTGGAAGCATAATGAAACGATATTCAGCTCGTCTTTGCTGTGGGATGTCACACTAAAGGGTTACGTGACATCGCGTGCTAAGAACAAATAACCTAGCCCATGGGAGCTCACCATCACCATCTGCAGATCAGGCTCCCGTCCATTGTTACGGTCACTGTCGCGTGCCAAGTTTGTTCCAAACAAATAAGCCGACTTTCGAGCACACAAGCCGAGGTAATTCCCGGTGTCAAGCTGAAGCGAAAGTTGGGCAGTCGACACGCCGGCATTGTCAACGTCGGAAAAACCAAGGAAATTGCTATTTTAACGGTGACCATCATAATAATCAGGCAGGTATCTCGGCAAGAAGCATAAAAATAGTAAAGCAACTATTTTCACCAGAAACACCAAAATAACGCCTAAAGCTATTTTCACGTCTCACGCAAATGACTTCACGGACCTGTAATATTCGAGTGGTAAAGGTCGAAACGTGTGGTGTTTGCATAGACGCTGTCCTCTCCACCTATTTTGTTTTTATGTACTTCTGGGAGAATGCGAATAGCGACATTTGTCACTGCTTCCTTTACAGAACGAAACAACCAAGGGGGACGGGGGAAGGGGGGGGCAGGTCTTATGAAATTTCAGCCTTCCCTCCGCACCTCAAGTCATATACATTCCAAGCAAATCAGCCGCCCCCCCCCCCTCCCCTTCCTGTTTTCCCGGAAAAAAATCTTGGCTAAGCCACTACAGTTCGCGACGTGATGGTGGGTTAATGTGGTGTGTAAACTTCTTTGAGAGGGTGACATTGACAGCTGTGCTAACCACATCCTTATCCCGACCCTCGCTGCCCGCCTGGTGTCATCCTAACTTTGCAATGCTGCATTGGCTAGGTGACGCAAGTGGCCGCCCGATTTGAATTGTTCAGCTGTAACCATCTGTCCATCTATTCATCCATTTATCTTTGTTCGGTTCACCACGATGCTGGAAGCGACAAGGCATCGAAAGTAGACATGACTGACACCTCTTCGGATGTAGTTCACCTTGCAGTGCCAGCCAACGGAAACTATGCTGGAGTTGCGGGTTGAGACTCCGCCATCGGCTTGTGTCCTTCGTCTGCGCTTGTAAACCTAAACGTTACGATTGTGCGGCGCCTGTGGCGATCTTTCTTGACACTTCGCTGCATAGGCGGTATCCTAAGCAAGCGTGTTGGAGAGTCGTTCCAGGCACGCTATTGATGCTAATGAGGAGAACTTGAAGGCATATAAAAGCTGAAGTTTTTAGCAAATTATAGGCTCTTTTTTAAGATTAAACACGTCTAAGAAAATTCTGAAAGTAAAGCAAAACTAATATTTGTTTAGCAAGAACAAAACCTGTTTCTAGACCCACGAACAAACCTCTCAAAGCACGCGGATTGACAGTCTTGGCTGTAGGTGCGCTTGCTTCGATATCATAAACAAATAAGAAGGAAACTCAAACGATTCCGCTAAACGTTTTTTCTGTGGCACCATCAGCTGTGGCTCGGAAGCACTCCAGAACCATTAGTCGTTACGAAGTCGATAGCAGCGACCCATTTTTTATTCGAGGTGCCCAGCAAATATGCCTCTAAGTATGAGCGTAAGAAGAATAAAAAAAAAAACACGTTTTCTTAAACACCTGAGGCAGCTAATGTGATCTTGCTCTAGATATTGGATGTTTGAAAAGAGATTTATCAGAGTGGAGCGAATAAACATCTAGTTCATAAATGACACGCAGTAATGTCAAAGAGCAAGCCTTTTCTGGATTGCCTTTTTCGTTCAGGCCGGTTGTTTATTTTCATTTAGAGCGTCGGTGAATGACAGCTGCAAAAATTGGCTAGGAACTTTTACTGAGAGCCTACCGTTGTCAAGCTATGATTCCGCATCTTCACTTTGAGTGATGCCAGTAGTAGCCGCCGAAAGCCACCGAAAAGAAGTCTTGCAGCCGTAGGCTAAAAGAGGAGTTTCTGCAAGCTATGATTCCCCCAAAACATGCATATTGCTTCTTTACCAATAATATTCCACGGACTGATTCATTGAATCCTTAATACATGCTGCTCATAAATTAGTCCCTTCGGCATGTTGAGAACCAATTTTCATCTTCCACCAAAAAAGAAATTAAAATCAGATTTTTGTCGGTCCATGACATCGTAACCAGTGTTGTTCTTTGGTGACCAATAGATCTGTAGCAATACCTACAACGCCACGACGGCAGGGGTTTTCGGGAACCCTCCGTACAGATCCCGCGCTATCTCGCTGCGTCTCCGCGCGCGTAAGTCGCAGTCACAGCTGTCCGCCATCCCAGCAAATCGGACGAGCACACGGAAATGAGGGAGAGGGTAGCGAGTTGGCTAGATTGCGAGGCTGGCCCTTTCCCAGCCATCTTCTTTGTACCGGCTTCGTCGCCTGCTACACCAACGTTTTGCCAAACCTAGTCGAACCCTGCCACGGTAGCGGTGCAAAATAAGTGGATTCGGTGACACTGCAAGACGTGGTCTTTCAAGTTCTCTCCAATGGCACAACGCAGACAGGAATCGACCCGGTTGCCATGGGCAGCACAGGTATGGCACGCCGCCCACGACGTACCGTATCTGTGCTGCCCGTGGTACCCGGGTGGACTCTTGTCTACGTTGTGCCGTTGGACAGAAGTTAACAGACGAAAACATATGGCAGTGTCACCGAATCCACTTATTTTCCCCGCAACTGTGGCAGGGTGCAACCCCCGCGACCTAATAAGAGCGCCGGAGTAAGGCACGTGATCGCACTAAATGGTCGAGGCCATGGGAGCCCCGTTAGTGCCACAGCAAAAGCGCCTTCCGCGACAAAAAGTAGTTCTGGGTTTCTCTTTTCTTTTAATGGCAATTGAACTCGCGCGATTCTATCTTTAACGAGCAGATATAAAGAATGAAGGATAAATAATCACAAATTAATGAGGTTCAATCATACTTAAACCAAAAAAGTGACGCCACATCTGTATCCGCTCCCGATTTTCTCCTTGTAGCGCCGTGGCCGTTGGGGATCGCCTGGCGATGGCAGCCGTACAATAGGTCGTTTCCGCACAAAACGTGGCACTGTGCCCTGACATTATCACCCGTCACAGATTTGTGATTACATTGAGCGTATGATTGTCTCATTAACTGTTCCCGAAGTGCTCGCTATTCTAGTGGACCGATATGTTGCTGCAGTGAACGTTCATCCGAAGTTAATTGGTTTCGGAGCAGACGACTCTCGGCTGGCAGACGACAGCCGGTTCCTCCAGGCCAAGCGTCTCGCATTTGGCATGGTGACACAGATTGCTCCACTGACGTCGGGCCACGTGCCTCGCTCCAAGGCTCTTATTGGGTCGCGGTGCCCTAGCCTCCACAGTTCGCTAAGTTACCATGAAACAGAGTATAAACGTTTTCCACGTGGGCGCAGCCATCTTGAATGTCGCCACTTCTGGTATGCAGTAAAATATCGTTTTGATCTCTCCATGTCGCTGAAAGGTGTTTACGAAAAATGCGTAATTGTCACACGTTCTTGTTTTGCCTCACATATATTTGTTAAACGATGCCTCACATGTTTATATGTATGCGTGTTTTTTTCTGATCTGTTGTATCACTAAACCATCAGGAATGTCGCCAAGAAAAGATATGTTGTTTCTCTGCTATCAGCACTTGTTGAACATCCGTGTAGTGAGACTAGGTCATTAGAACGATTATTCCTTGATCATTTGCAAGGAACAAATTGAACACACCGAAGCTGGGACTGAGAATATGATCGTCAGTTCGCTCAGTGTATTCAGAAAAGAGCTGCCATGTAACCGAACCATGAAACTTTCTTTGTTTTCTTATTGAGGGGCAGCTAAGAAATATTACCACGATGCGCAAAAACGCTGCCAATATTTTTCATTAATATCTAAAGTTTATCGAACTAAACGGTGTTTGTTTTACATTGTTTCAATACTGGTTTCCTTGCTTTTTCGCAATTCTTGAAACAGTGATTTTTTAAATCTTAAAATCTGCAGGTCGCATCGAAAATTTGGGTAGAAGACGAAGGGTTCAGGAGAGCGTACCAAACCAGATTGATATAGCTCGCATCAGTGGCCATTCCAAGATCAGCGAAGCCTATAGAAGTGGGTATACAAACGTTTGAAGAGATACAAAAATGGTCGGAATTTGATTCCGCGAATCAACTAGAAACCAACAAACTAACTGCAACATATAGCACCATGCTGTTCAAGTTGGTTGAAGTTATAAAGCCCGTTCAAACTTGATAATTTGAAGGCTAGTAATTGCGTTTTCGCGAGAACGATTGTAAACAAGCTTTCAGAATATTAGAACAATTGTCGCGGATATTTGCTTAGTGCTAGTTGATAGTACTATCAACTAGTCCATATGTTTCTTACTTAAGAAACATATGGACTTCTTTTGCTATTAGTTTATAATATTTGTGACCAAAATATTATGAATACAATTCCTGCACATAGAGTTTTTATCGTGCATTGTAGACTCAAGCATAAAGCATCTGCATGGGCGCAGATTTGTTATGAACTTTATCTTGGTTCACATCTGAGAGAAAACGAGAGTTCAATATCCCACGATTACCTTGCCAAGGAAAAAAGGGAGGATTTTTGGATCTTATATGTTTCGGCCATAGCTTCCTGTATAGTAATAATGCCTGCCCAATTGCCGGTTCAGGGAGAGGAAAATCCTGCCAATCAGAGCGAGGCAAATCCTGGTCGTGACGTCAAAAAACGGAAACCATAAGAGGGCGCCACGGAAATATATCGACACTAGTCGCATACAAAATAGCATTTAAATAAAAAAAGAGCAATAAGGAAAGAATGTCTGGGCATACACACGCAAACACAGACCAACAGAGGGAGACAAATTATGACAAAACGGACACCAAGAGACAGACACATTACAGCGAAGCTGTTTATTATTAGGGTTCCATGGAATTTTCGTGTGCGTCAACAAAAACTCTATTTTACCCGCTATATTTAGAGGAAACATTTCCCCGCCATATTTAGCGGTAACATTTACCCGCCAAATTTAGCGGAAAAACTTCACCGCTAAGTTGAGCGAAAAATTTCTCCGCAAAATTTAGCGAAAACATTTCCCCGCCAAATCTAGCAGAAAAATTTCCCCGCCAAATTCAGCAAAAAATGTTCTCGACAAATATGACACAAATATTTCACCGCTAAATTTAAAGGGAAAATTTCCCCGCTAAGTTTAGAGGGAAATTTCCCACTAATTTTGGCGGGAAGGAGAAGCTCGCGTGCCAAGCGCTTGCGTGTCTAGTTTCCTCCGGCGATAATTCTCGACATATGTGTGCGTACCTTTCGTCACGATGACCACGCATCAAGAAAATGAATGTGTTCGTACCTTTGTTCGAAATTCTGTGTCACGCCTGTGTCGTGTGCTAAACATATCTGCTGGTCATCCACCTTCCCACAGTGGAATGGCTCATGATTGTTTTTAACGTCTCAACTTTATCTTGCATCCGCCGGTACAATTGTTTTGTCTTGCATGACACTGAAAAAAAAAAAGTAAACATTGCCGAAAAGTAATTCCTGCTCGAGTTCAAAGCCGAAATTTTCCTTAATTGATTTTTTGCTTTGCACACTTTATGGCTACAGGCCTTTAATATTTTCCGATGACCACAGTGGCACTGCATTCCCGGAGTCGAGGGAAAGCGGTTGGGCTTAGAGCTTCAAGAAAAGAGATCCAAGCTTGAATGTTCGAAAGTTGTTTCCAGAGAGTTTTTCATGCGCTTAAACCCAAAAGTGTTTCCTATAATAATTTAGTCACGTGCTAACGCAAATGACGTTGATTTCTCTACGTAGAAAAATGCTGCTTCTATTCCAACAGAACTTACATTTGCCGCGCGCGCGCTAGCCAAGTACGCAGCGCGCGCGTCGGCCTAACGGTTATTGTGCCTGCGTCACACGCGAAAACCCAGGGTTCAATGCCTGGGAGCGACGCATCTTTTGCTTAGTTACTGGAATTAAGTCAAAATGTCACGAATGACGAAGTGGCGAAGCAAAGAATAACTGAGGAAACTGGAATGTTTAACTGGGCGAACTTGTGCCCAAAACCAAAAAGGAAACAGGAGAGAACAATAGAGCGTCGCAGGCGTCGAAGTCGGTGTAACAGCAGGATCGAACGCTGGGGCGAGATTGACTGCGGCTCGCCACGCGAATCCCCTTATCTACATGCGTGGGCTTCTGGAGTAATCGGCGTCGAAGGTTCGACGCGTAGAACATTCGGAAATCGAACAAGCAACATGATTTTCGAATTTACCAGAACACTAAATTGCAGGAATAAACTGTGCGAGACCGTGGTTTTAAACCAAAGAAAAGATGTAATTCAAATAATCTGATATCCTTTCATTTCCGTGTAAAAATATCATGCTGTTTTTCCGGCCTTAATACGATCCACAGTAACGTAAACTGGTGGGCCTCGATTTTAAAGTGTTTCCAACTGTTCGATGGGAGTCACATGGTTTACGTGCCGCGTTTGCAATACGACCTGCGAGCAGGTGATGAAAGCGTCGATCGTCTACAAACACCTCCGCCTTAACGCCTGCTTTCCTCCTTGCCCCGCGAAAACGTAGATCACCGCACTTGCAGCCAATCGCCGCAGCAGGTGTCCCCCATTAAATTGCAAACGCTCTTTGTGCATCAAGTTGGTTTCACTCTCAAGTCTTGGCCCTCTAATGTCCACTCACGAGCTGTTGGCTCTCCAATATAAGATTATGGGCAAACGTTCGTGCTCTCCTTTTCAACTATCCTGCCTTTGATATGCTAAGCGACAGAGTTTTAGAATTATGTTGGAGTGGCTCAGAGTATCCCTGGACGCTTGTCGGCAACCGAGTGGACCATTATTCATATCGCAAGTTGTATAAAATTCTGGGCAAAGACAGGGGCACCAAGCGTGAGCGTAACTGTGCAGGATGTTTTGTTTGCACAGGACGTGGAGATCGATGCCATTTTCGATAGCGAGTTATTAACCCTCCGCATTTAGTTTCTTTTTACGTCACAAATTCAAGGTGAGACTGCCATACTTTGGGAATGACTGCCATTAGCGTGCGTTGCTGGAAAGCGGAAATCGAAAACTTGGTTTCAAACAGCACTGCTCTTTCTTGTGTTCTTAACGACGTTGTTTATATGAACGCAGTCAACCGCGATTATGACATGTAAAAAAATAAAACAAGCCAGAAGGTTACTTGGTTTTACAAGAGCAAAGTATGTGCTTCTGACGACGGCGCGGGTCTTTGATGTTCCTGGTGAACATCGATTTTTCCAGCTGAATCGAGTCTTCAATCTTGGTGCATGTTGAAATCCTACTGTTCTACTGCCGGGTCCCTCATTCAAGCGCTCTAGGCTTAAACGGAACGGTGGCTTTATATTTCTTAGTTTATTTCGAAATAAACCTTTATCCTTATCTTTACACTTACTTTTGCTCTGCGTGAACGTGCGCCTGCTGAAGTTACGAAAGATTTCTTTTATTTCTTTACGAAGAGTTTATTAACCGTGAAGGAGCAACCGTTTCGGTTGTTCTAAAGAAGTGTGCATGGTGAAACTTCGTTCTGGAGCTTCAAATAGTCGAACAAATGTAAACAGTTCGGGAATGTTTTGTCAACGTCAGCACGCCTTCATTTCATCCCGCGTGTGCACAACTATTACCTGGGAACCTGCGAAAGGTCTTTCCGCGGCGTGTTACAACTTCCGCATAACGAAATCAGCTCGCTTGGTTCGTTAGGTTCTTGGCCGTTGTGTTAACTTTAACGCGATTGGGAATAAAAGAAAATAAAACCAAAAAAACAAACACCGCTGGGCTAAAATTGCAAACTTGTCGGAAATAGTGCTAGGAGATATTTGCTCATCAACCCGTCCCTATCACCCCCGTTGTCGCTCCTGAAAGGGACACGGCTGTGGAGACAGGAGTTTAAACACGCCCACGCAGGTCAACACAAGCGAAATTATGTTTTTTTATTATTTGGCTTTTCTATTTAAACTAAGTTCACGACATACCACGCAACTTTGGTTCCAGCTGAAGCCATAGGTCGCCTTCGACGCACCAAGGCAACAGACTCCGGGAATAAGTTTACAAGAGCTTACCGAGACTATTTTTTTTATCAATTTAAGATCACCCGTAATTTTCGTGTCAAGTTCTGAATTCTATCGCTTGATCAATGAAGAACCTTTTTAGGAGATGAAGTTTACATATTATAGTCACTAAAAGGATGAGAATGGCAGTGAGAACTTTTAGTTGTCTAGCCCACAGAGAGCGAGCTTCCTACCACTAACGATGCTTCAACGTTTCGTGAGAATCGAGCCTACACGCGCGGCCAAAGCACGACGGAGGTCACCAAGCGCATGCTTGGAAAGCGGGCATCGGAACGAGACGCCCCTCCGTTTTCATTATGCCAGTGACAAATAGATCGCCCGAAGGATTGTGCGACTATTTAAATATCTTTCATAAAGCGTTAGAATCTCGTGGAACTATTCATGTCGTAGTTTTTGTTTTCTATTGTAAATCAATCAATCAAGATCCTTAATTTAGTGCCAAAGATTATTTATAGGGGTAGTCACTGGGCGCCATATTCGAGGTCGCTGTTTAGAGCGCGTACTTAGACCAAGCTCACAATATTAGGCTGCTAAGACCGGCAATATTGGTACTGTGGCATGCACGTCGCAAAATAACTGTGGAAGCTAGCCTTTAGCACGCGTTCAGCAGTTTTGCAGACAGCTGTGGCTTCCAGTGAATACTCGCTATACAAACATCTGCATCGGAGATGCACCTCTTTTTCTTACCCTTAGGTAATATTGTGGTGAAATATACGATTCCCACAATATTATGTACGTGTAAATTTTACGGACTTTGAGTTTCCTGCAGGACTTCATAGCAACGTTGCGACACGTTTATGACTTTTTTTTATTTGCAGGATTGTAACGCAATGTAGTTTGTGAGACTTTAATATCACCGACAGCTGAAGAAACACAAGGCGCGTCGGGTTTTGAGTTTTACTATCGGCGTAAGCAAGTTGGATTGCGGCATCAGTGAATGAGAATAAAGATCAACGAATCACGAATCAAGATACGTAAAGGCCACGCCTTGTGTTTCTTAATTAAGCTCTCAGTGACTTCTCGCGACTCCAGCGACCTGTAGGGGTGGCCACCATCAGCCAATTACGGCCGTCCAAAACAGGTCGTGTCGTGTCACACTCTTAGGAAACGAAGCTAGTAATAAGTTAGTAACTGCAGCAGTTACTACCTTTTCCCGACAGTTGCCACGTTTTTTTAGATATATTTACTACCTCATGCGGTAAAGAGTTGGTAACTAGAGCTGGTACTACCTTTTTCTGACCGTTGCTACAGTTTACTAGCTATTTACTCTCTCCAACGGGTGGCAGGTAGAAACTGCAGCTGCTAGGCTGGAAGCGAGAACATGGCTGCTGGAAAGCGACGGGGACGCAGTTTTGTAGACTGCCGCAAATAATTACTGCGTGTACCGTTACATTTTAGTAAGACACACATTGCTTTGAATCTTTGGCAACCGTTTCGGAGAACAATAGTGGTACGAAAGCAGCAGCATAGTATTTGAACATGATTGTAAACTTGAGACTAGAATAGGAAAAGGAAAACACAAAGGAAGACAGAAAAATAACGGGCAACGTCTCAATATGTTCAGCTTAGACTAGCTCGCCTTCAGTCTGATTCTATTTTACTATATTTGTAAGATCGTTGACGGACGTGGTGGTCACTTACCAACCAACTTGTTTTGAATGATCACAATAGAATACGCGTAGATATCCATTGGAGGCAGCGATTGGCTGAGCGTGTCGTCGTATGTGTGGTGTGTGTGTGTGTGTGTCATCTGTGTTCTAATTCTTTGCCTGTGGTAGATATATAATACATGTGCAAATTGTGTATGTAATGTAGGGTGAAAATAAAATTTATCCCAGCGATATTACATTTTATTTGCCGATTTTGTTTTTGACGTTGACAAGTACTACAAGAGTTTGGAAGTTTGAGACCGACCTTTGGTATGCGCATCGCTAATAAATTATTTGTTATTGAAGTGTGCATCGAAAAAGGAGGAAACGTCTTATCCTTTTTACCAGGAGGAAGGTTCCTCCTTTCTGAAGGTGCTGACACATACTGCCTGGAGGTTGTACCAGCTACTAGGTCTCCTGGCGGAAGATAGTGGCAGTTACGAGTTAGAGGTAGAGAAATACATGGCTTTTCTGTTGAGGCTACTAACACTTACTAGATCTTTGGCCTAGTAACCGCTATACCGTAACTACCTACGCTTACTAGATACCTAGTAGAACATGTGACAAGCAGTTACTAGCGCGTACCAAGTAAATACCGCTAGTTTTTTTTTTTTTTAAGATTGCATGTGCCAGCTTACTGCTCAAGGATCGGGTTTTAGGGGCTATGCATTTTACTCAAAATGGTTTGCCCCGTTTTTATTCACTACGTTTCAAACCTGCGGTGATATGTCGGCCTAAACGAGCTTCTAGAGACTTGTCCTTCACCGTGGAAGCGATGGAAGGACTGCCTGCTGTCCCTCTATGGTGCTGATGAATGTTAATAGACGCGCAATGTCCGGTTCACACGGTTGCGCACCTAGGTTGCGCTCAGAGCGACTTGGTCAACACGCTGATACGTCAGTCACAACTGTCTCTGGGACAACCGTTCCAACGCACAACTGCTGATAACATGTAATCACGGAAGCCACAAGAGACAAGCTGAAATCAAGAAAGGACCTGTTCCGTCGAGTTCAGTGTTTTCCCGCTAGGTGTCGTCCGGTTTGCTGGAGTTGCGAATAGTAACGCAATAGAAATACTATAATTAAGTGATGACTTGACAACAGTTAAAATGCGCTGATAAACGTAGACATATTAGGATATTACTTTGGAATAGGTGAAAGACGCTAAATTTTAGAGTATATATATTTTTTACGGTGCATTTAAATTCACCAATAAAGAAACATGCGAGAAGGGCACGTAAGAAGTGGCAGTCGTCAGCAAGTATCAGGTCCCGCGCATCAGAAAGGGTCGTGTGCACCTCTTCGGCCAGCAGACTGCCTCGGTGTGCCGATGTCCTCACCATAATGGAGTCTTTTCCGAGGCCCTCAGCATAGATCCCACTAAACGCTCGTGTTCGCCGGCGAAGGACGGTTCATTCGAGGCCTTTTTAGTGTGGCCCTGCTATAGTCACTGATAACTTAAGAAATGCAGGGAGTGGTTTACTTCTTGCATCGTGATTCGTCCTTTCGCGTTGTTATGGATAGTGCGGCTCATTGGACCCTCGAGACTCACCTCTCCTTGAGTTCCTTAAGCTCTCAGCGACTGCAGAAGATGAATTTCGGCTGCTTGGAATGGAGTGCCGATCGATACTCGTCGGCTGCTCGCCGCATATTAATGTTTTTTTTTGTTTTGTTTTCTTTTTCAAGGAGTCCAGCTTTTACGGGTGTCCGTGCGTGAGCCGTGCAAGTTTGAACATTGCCGAAATACGCCGCAGAGGTAATTTACATTTAATTATAGAACGTTCCTTAATTTATACCGAAGGTTTAAATAAGAACAAATGTGGCACACAATACTATAATCTTTGTAAATGTGATTTATTTTACACAATCCGCATATTTAATAACCCATCTACGTTTTTTTGTTTTGTTTTTTTAAGTACCATTTAGAAACATTACATAGACATAACAAAGTACACTTTTTTATACCCGGCTCGGATGTTGTGAAACGAGCCCGATCTTAATTAAGCGTTTAAGAAAGCAGTAGGACTTAACTGACGTAACCGATTTTGAATATTCAACTCTCAGCGCAGCAAGTGTCGAAGCTTACTTCGAGTAATCTCTAAATTCCCCCCGTATTCTGCGGGGCGGTCTGAGATCCATTAGAATAATTTTCTTCACCGCGATAAATTCATTGAAATGTAAACTATCTGGGACTCCTTTGTATATAATTAGGAATTCCACAAATTTGTTCTATGGAGGTATTTCGACACATTAGAGAGTTGCAGTTTACCGTTTCCGCAGCCCGCTAAGCATCCGGATAGCGTTCCGTAATCCGCCACAAGACCTTGAAGTAGGCAGACAAGGCTGGTGGTGCGCATCCGTAGCTGCGGCATTTTTTTTACGGATACCGTAGCGGAAGTGCAAAACGATCTACTACAACTCCTTATTATATTCTCATAGAAACGGCATTTCAGTACTATTGTTTTAATTTTACCGTCCTCCCCATCTGCCAATATTGTGCGGTAAATTACAGAGACGCAAGCCTGCAGTAACATTGGGGTAATTAAAGTTTCCGGTGATACTTCTAACCAATGGGTGGGCAATTATTATAACGACGGGCAGTTCTTTAGGTTGTTCTACCGGGTGTTTGTGAGAAAAGAGAGCCGTATTCTTCTGGCCACGTAAATACACGAGATGGCAATATATATTCATTTATTTATACGCAGCCTCAAGGCATAAGCATTATAGAGGGGAGTGGCAGAGGAAATAAAAAGAAGTATAGCATGGGATGAAAATTGGAAAAGGAATACAAAAGGATATTAAAAAAACAATGGATACAAACGACTCAAACACTTCAAAAATATTCAGTCCGCTATCCTACACACAGACATATACACAACGAAATCTATAACGAATATCTGGCTTATACTAGTACTCTGACATGAAATCATTCACTTATATTTTGCAAAGTAAGTTGAAACAAATCAAAATTATTAACAGTGGCTATTAGAGAGGAAAGGCGGTTTTAGTCATTAGAGTTGCGTGGGATGAAAGAATAAAAAAAAGGATTAGTATTGAATGAAATTACCCCTAATTTATGAAGGTGATCCACCCGGGACGATCTATGAGGATGTTGTGTTAACAGAGCCTTACGTAAAGTGGTGTGATGAAAAATTTTATGAAATAAGCAAGGCCATGCATTTCTGGATCGTGATGCTAGGGATGAACGACCTAGGTTAGATATCATTGAGGACACACTAGCAGCTCGTTAGTAGTTAGAGTATATAAATCGGGTTGAGTTATTTTTAACCATTTCACACTGGTTAACAAGAATTCCGACGCCAGAGGCTTAAATCGAGGAAGCACATTGTAGTTCTGAACGCGCAATTGTTTTGTAGAGCAATAATTTAATAGGAATAGAAGCCGAGTGAAAGTTACGTTTTAAGTACCCTAGCATGCGGTTAGCTTTGTTGGTAATTAAAATGATGTGACTTTGCCAGCTTAGATTATAAGTAATATGAACGCCTAAATACTTGTATGATTTGACGAATTCGAGCGGGCTACTATCAAAGTGACAAGTGGATAAGTTAGCGTGGCAGCTAGATATTCGCATTAATTTTCACTCGTTAACATTTAGCGTCATATGCCACATTTTGCACCAAGAAGTGATAGCGTTAATATCAGATTGCAGCGCATGCACATCATTGCTAGTGGTTATTCCCCGGAAAAGAACACAATCATCTGCAAATAAATGAATCGAAGATGACACACAGTTTGGCAGGTGATTAATATAAACAAGAAAAAGTATTGGCCCAAGGACAGTGCCTTTCGGTACGCCAAAAATTTCAGGAAAAAAATCAGAGCTGACGTCATTAGCGGTGACGAATTGCTGACGATGGGTGAGAAAGTACTCAAGCCATTTTAGTATGTTACTTTCAATGCCTATTTGTTTTTAGTTTTAGTCGCAGGAGCTGGTGAGAGACCTTACCGAATGCCTTCGCAAAATCTAAATATATAGTCAGCGAATGATCGATAATCGAGTAAGGTTTGCAACTTGTGGGTGAAGAAAACCAATAGCGTCTCGCATGGAAATGATTAGCGAAAGCCGTGTTAAAAGTGGTAAAAAATGAATTTGATTTCATATAATTTGCGATATGGGAGAAAAGCACCTGTTCGATAATCTTGAAGGGGGTGCTAGTGATTGATATGGGCCTGTAGTTCTAGGGTGAATGTTTACTGTCATTCTTATGTACGGGAATCACCCTCCCTATCTTCCAGTGTTCCGAAGCTCACAAGAGATGAGCGATTGCTGAAAAAGTTTAGCGAGGGCGACAGAGGAATATGTTGATCATGATGTTTTAAAATCCTGAGACTGGGAAGGATTGAGACGTTTGCCCTGTCCCCTTTTTTCTGTCTTACAATTTCTCTTCATTTTCCTTCCCAGTCTCAGGATTTTAAAACATCATGATCAACATACACCAGCTCGCCTGCACCTTGACAATTTTTTAGAGGAATATGATTTGGTGTTTTTAAAAGCATAGGAGTAATACAGTCAACACCAACGGAAGAGAGAGGTTAGAGAGAGTCAATAACGTTAGCAATACCATTATAATTAATCAACACGGGGTCCATGGGTAAATACTCATAATTATTAAACCAAGGCAAAACGGCAGAACAAACAGCCGAAAGAGCACTAGAAAACACGTTGCTTAGCATACTTGGACACTCTTCGTCATCAATTGGCTCACCATCGAGATTTGTTAGTACAATTCGCGAACTGTCAATTGTTTTTACTATATTCCAAAATTTTTTGGATTATTAAGCAACATATTTAGTAGTGTATACTGGTTAGAAAGTTTGCCTTCGCTGATTTGACTGCAGAATCGTATTCATCAGCCGCGGTACAATATATAGACCATCAATATTGGTCGGGAGACGTTTTTGCACTTCGATACAGGCGTTTGTTTTCTTGGAGAGGCGCTCAATGAATGAGTTATACCAAGGTGCTTGTGGATTGTCGCCGATTACACGAGCTGGAATAAAACGGTTCGCGAGCTCTGTCATCTTCGTTTTCAATAGTATCCAGTTACATTCAACTGAGCGTTCTTCGAATTTGTTTAGAAATGTTTGTAGAAATAAAAACAGTTCAGTATTGATTTAGTTATAGTCAGCATTGAGATAATTACGTAGCACTTTCGTTCTATTAAAAAACTTCAGCACAGGAATAGTCACAGAAAACTTTAGCAGAGAGTGGTCACTTACTTTCGGCATGTAGGCTTCTTCTGAGCATAATTCAGGGCAGGTAGTTAATACCAAATCCAACAAGCTCGCACTTGTTGGTGTAATTCTGGTTGGTTCAGAAACAATCTGTTTAAAGTTAAAATATGAACACAACTCAACAAATTCCTGATGAACAGATGAGAAAAAAATTAGCCAAGGTTGAGACGTTGACCATCCAATTGCTGGATAATTGAAATCACCCGGCAAGAATACAGGGGATGATGGGTACCGTGTTATGACAATATGTATGGCATCACAAAGCTCGGTAAAAAGCTGGAGGAAGCGTTTGGGGTGCCATAGCAAACCCCGATTACAATTCTACGATGAGCTAGCTTTACATACACCAAGATGATTTCCAAGCATGACGATGCATGAAGCGCGAAAGACTAAACTCATTCTTAATAGCTATTAGTACACCACCATCTTGCCTATAGCCTCCTCCCTGTCGCGTCTGTAGAAATGAAACTGGTTGCAAGAGTCAAACATTTCGTTATAATGAATGTTGCTGCGAAGCCATGTCTCTGTCAACACGAAAATATCGGCAGAGCAGGAACCAATTGCAGAAAAAATTTCGGTGCGGTGTCTGACAATGCTTCTGATATTACTAAATAAAACATTTACATGTGATAAGGAGGAACGATAACCACTGCCCCTCGGTAACCGCTAAGTGCCTGACGTATCATGTTGAACCGATGATAATGCGTGTTGTCGCGAAGGTAATATTTCTGATGCACCCGTAGTAGCCGCTTGCGAATTAGGAATTGCCAATTACTGTAATGAAATTACCTTTGCTGTAACCTGTAAAGTAATTTAATAATTTTCTGGGTTGGTAATTTAGTAATGCGATTAAAAATTGTTGCAGCTTTTTTCATTCGAGCAAACGCGATTAAAATGTAGTAGCTTTACAGGGACATCGTTAGTGAAAATAATTAGGAAAGGAAATGGCACAGTGATGAAATAATTGTAATATGCCGTACATACAACTAGGACGACGTCCTAGAGGATGGCATCAAGAACGACGTCTAGGACCACCTCTAGGACGACCTCAAGGACAACATCTAGGACGGCGTCGAGGACGACGTCAGGACGGCGCCTAGGACGACGTCTGGGACGACCTCGAGGACGACCTCAAGGACGACGTCTAGGACGATGTCGAGGACTACGTCAAGGACGGCCTCTAGGACGACGTCCTTCACGTCGAGAAGACGAGGTCAAGAATGACGTCTAGGACGATCTCTAGGACGACCTCTTGGACGACCTCAAGGATGACGTCCTAGGCGATGATGTCAAAGACGACGTCTTGGACGACCTCTAGGACTATCTCAAGGACGACCTCTGGCACGACGTCGAGGACGACGCGAAGGACGTCAGGTCACGTAAACTTCACCTACCGGCGCCTACTAGCTTCGCGACTGGCACTTACGCGACCGGCGCTTACGCGAACGGAGCTTACGCAACCGGCGCTTACGAGACGGGCGCTTACGAGCTTACGCGACCGAAGCTTACGGGACCGTGGCTTACGCGACCGGCCTTTCAGTGAAGGGCGCTTGAGCCGCGGGCACTTCAGCCATGAGCAGTTCAGCCACATGGCTTTCGTGACGTTCATTACGCGACCTTGAGCGTGGCATGGGCCTATTAGCCCCGAGAGCGAACACAAGCGTCGCTGCGGTCGCCGCGCCCTGATTGGGTGAGGTGTACCGTGACGTCAGGCGGAGGACTCCGCTCCGCGATCTCGCATCGGCTCGCTTCCCAGCACGGGTTTCCTGGTTTGGCGTTGTGTGCCGCAAGCTCTTCGAGGAGCTGTATTTCGTTTGCCCGGTGTACAAGACGTTGAGTTAGGCCGATATTAACGTGCTTCCGTACATTTTATAAGCCTGCTTGTCCCTTTTACCTTTAAAATGGGGTTACAAACCCCGAAAGCTATCGGCGGACGCGATTCCGCCGATGAACCTTCCCGTCCGTCCACACGACACAAGGCAATCTTGCGAGGGGTCGGTGAAGTGTTTCAGACGCTGGAATTCTGTTCCTTGCATGTTCATAATTTAGGACGATATTACATCCCGCTTTCAAAGCATTTGAAGTGGTATTTATATCATGGGCCTTTGGGTGGTCGGCAAATTAGCTCGCGACCCCGACTCTGCGCTGCCACTCTGCATGCGCTGGTTCGCAGATGTTTTAAGGCCCTGCGTCTGATGATCTTTGAAGTGCTCGTGGAACAGGGTGGTTTTACATGAATGTAGCTTCTTCGTGAATTAATTATACAGCTTATACACTTATGCAAGCATATTTCTTAGAAGATGCACAATTACTGGAAATTAGTTTGTATGGTAGCAAGCAGCAAAAATGGCCGAATTGCCGCTAGTTGCCTGTATGATATATGTATTGAACTGCCCAAAATATGCACAGCAATAGTACCGTAATTTGGAATGTTTATACCTTTTCCTGACATTGTTTATTCCAGCCTTGGGTATTCGGAAAATACACCGTTCAGTTTGAATTGTCATTTATTTCCAATTAAAAGAGACACTGCTGCAGGTCCCCAAAAGCTTCCTCAGCCTCCAAACTCCCTACAGCTGGACTTTCTGACAACAGAGGAAAACAAGCGTAAAAGCAAGCATCCGAACGTCTGTCCAGTGGTAGATGCAGCACTAGTAGCAGAAAATGTGGCACCTGTGAACGGTGACAGTCTGCGTGAGAAAAACTTATGGTATTTTAGCTTCGGGACAATTCGATTTAAATAAAACCTCAATTTTAGGGCTTAAGGGACTAATAACGAGCTAGGCACCTTCGTTTACGTTTGTTATACATTACTTGAGGGTTGATATAAACAAGTACACAGATACCACCCGTGTAGTCCATGGAAATACTATCCGAATCCAGCAAAGGTCAAATGCGAGAAATGTATTTAATAAATGTTCCTTGTTTTTTTTTTTACTTTGCCCCTGCACTTGGGCTGTCTTACTTCTGATTCTTTCCCCATGGCCCAGACTGTATTTAGCATGTTGCTCGAGCAGCATGCAGCTTTTCTGCTTCGGCAATCTTATTTAAAAACAGAGATACAAAAAAAAAGTATACATAACCTGTTAATTCATTAGGACCATCAGCAGCATTTATTGTGTGAAATGTAAATCTATAGTGATGCTCCTGCAATTGTGGCCATATTTCGTTATTTTCATATACCAGCTGTGATTCATGCGTTGCCTGCCCTGTCAACCAGGCTTAAAATGTTGGTTAAAGTTTCGCCTGCAGCTACAGGCCATACCTCAATAAAGCCACGTATAAAAATTTACACTTCCTACGAAAAACACGCAAAAAAAAATTAATAGAAACGAGCGCGCCGACAGCTATCGTCGCCACTGCCTCCACAGTGCGAGCGGGGCGAGTCGGGGAAAAATTCTCTCCTCGCCGTGACGTCACCCCGGTTCACCGTAAGGGGGCGCCACGCGAACTTCTCGGGGCTAATAGAGCTTCAGCTTTAATACTTCCAAGTGGTAATTTCTAGGAAATTACTAATTATTTTGAAATTTATTTTTTCCAAGGCCCATCTGAGTGTTAGGTCAGTGACGTGGGACTTGGGAGCGAGACAAACACACAAAAGCGGGGTCAAACGGCGAGCTGATGGAGAGAAGCTTTCGAGTGAAAACACAATTGGAAGGACACGGTTCAGGACACTCCATTCAAGACGGACTGACGGCGTCCCGCCATCGGAGATGGTGGCAGTTTACATTGCGAAGAGCACGCCACTAAGAAGATAAACACATTTGAACCTCTGAGACGAGGAGTTTTATATTAGAACCCTTATCTAGGTTAAAAAACTTTTCGTGAGTAGCCTTGTTATTGACAGACAGAGATGATTTTGCATTTGGAAACGACAGAAAGCGAGCAATGCTGGCAGCAATCAGAATAGTGCATATTCTTGCTTCGCCCGCGGAATGCCTCTCTGCCTTTTTTTCTGCCTTCACCTGGGGGAGTGTAGTCAAGGAAAAGCCAAAATGCTGATATTGCCATTCACTCGTTGGGTAAGGCAACAATTCAGGAGGAGCCTGCCACCCCTTTCGTTCTCTGGCAGTCTTTCTGTCAGAAAACATCTGGCCTCCTTGCGTAACAACGCGCTGTAACTTGCGCTCGTATGTTTCGTAACAATGTTCCGAAAGACGAATGCCAGGGAATGCATCGAAAAGTACTCTAGGGAGAAAAAAGATTTGACTGCGCCCGAGTCAGAAGAAAGAAGTTTCGGGAATTTCCCAAAATCCATGCAAACTGTGTCCAAATCTATGCAAACCTTGGATCCCGTTCGCCAAAGGACAGATAAGAAGCAGTTTAACAAATCTCACTAGAGTCGTTAGTTACGACTTTGTGTGAAAACGTGCTGACCGAGCCCGGCCAACTGAAATGAACGACGACTTCAACAAAATCAGGAGGACGGAACCATATCAGTCATGAACCAATGAAAATTTACTGTGGAATCAACAGTGAAACCTGTGAGCTGACGGTTTTCAGTTCTCTAAAGAAGAAGCTCTTCATTTGGTTTAACACCTCCGTCTTCATTTTGGCTTTTAAACGAGAAAACCTTTTGGACGCTCACTTCGAGGCGCATGTGGTTGCAGCCATATATTTATTATAACGCTCGCTACGCATGAGGTTCAACTGGCGCTAATGTCTACGCCAATTCCGAGATGTAAATTGAAACAGACAGCAACCAGTCTCCTTTTGCGGTGCCGCTTTTCATTTCTATGTGAAAACGCGTGTACATTTAGTGTCTTCGCCGCAGAATACAAACATTACATTTGTTACTTGGATCGTAGCTAATATTATGCACCTTTATTAATCACTTAAAAGTGTGACTGCTTTAGTTACGGCATTTGTCTTCGTCACTGAACGATGTTAAACGTCGCTATATTTCAGGCCGAAACCCGGGTTGCACAGCAACCGTGCAAAGACGAGCGACGAATC